>JBBBVM010000303.1:0-244794 GCA_037355625.1 Petunia x hybrida
AGATGAATACTGGAAACTACAACAGGCCCAAGGGCAACTATAACAAAGAACAAGTCTGGTAGATTTTGTAAAATACATGTTCAGTGTGATTATTGTTCAGGAAAAGGACACATTAGGGAGAATGTTACAAACTAAATGGATACCCTGATGATTACAAGCCAAAGAAGAACAACTAGGGAAATCAAGGTCAGCATAGGCCAGCAGGTATTGTATGTGTATTTATGTCTAATCTAGTTAAATGTAACTGGATAATAGACACAGGAGCTTCAAATCATATAGTAAATAATCTAAGTTTATTAAGCAAGCATCAAGCAGTCATGAATAGTGATAGAAGCAAGGTAAATTTGCCAAATGGGGAACAGGTTGACATTACTTGCACTGGGGAATCCGCTATCTTTGAATATCAACATATTAACAATGTCTTATATATCCTAGACTTTAAGTACAATGTGCTCTTAGTATCACAGATCACTAAGGAACTAAGGTGTATGGTTGCCTTCTATCCTGATTTCTGTGTTTTTCAGGACCTCTCAAATGGGAAGGTATTGGGGATTGGTAAGGAAGACCATGGCCTCTATTTGCTCAAGGGTGAAGTGAAGAACAGAGTTTCAGCCAAAAAGACTGCTTTGGCTGCTGAGAATGAAGAACCTAGTGATTCAGTAGATAATTCTGTATATAGCACTTGCAATAAAACCTGTGAACAGGCAAATATGTGTAGTACTTGTGAAATTTCTGCTTTGTGGCATAGAAGGTTAGGACATGCCCTTGTGGCATAGAAGGTTAGGACATGCCCCTTTTAAGGTTGTGAAATTTTCCTTGAACAATGTTCAGTTGAAAGATCATCATTGCTCTGTGTGTCCTGTTGCTAAACAACCAAGGTTGCCCATTCCTTTAAGTGCAAACAGGCCTCTTTCTGCTTTTAATATTGTGCATGCTGATATACGGGGCCCTTATAGGGTCCCCACTCATGATGGGAAAAGGTTCTTTATGACCCTGGTGGATGATTTCTCAAGGTACACTTGGATATTCTTGATAAATAACAAATCAGAATCAATAGTAGTTTTAAGACATTTTCTGATTTTAGTAAAAAAATCAGTTTGGTTATGGTGTGAAATATCTCAGAACAGACAATGAGATTGGGTTCTTAAATGTTCAAGTTGACAGTTTGTTCAAAGAGTTTGGAGTAATTCATTAGACATCTTGTGTGTACACACCACAACAAAATCGTGTGGTGGAAAGAAGGCATAGATACATACTAGATATGGCCAGAGCCCTGAGGTTTCAGGCCTTTGTTCCCTTGAGGTTTTGGGGTGAATGTATGAATACAGCAGTGTATATTCTCAACAGGCTTCCTACTGTTTTGTTGAGAGGGAAGTCTCTATTTGAAAAACTGTTCCATAGATCTCCATCATTACAACACCTCAGAGTCTTTGGAAGCTTAGTGTATGCCTCAGTAATAAAGAAACAGGACAAGTTCTCACCAAGGGTTGTTCCAGCTATTCACTTAGGCTATTCCACCTCTCAGAAAGGTTATGTTTTATATGATCTTCACTCACGGATTATGTTTGTGAATAAAGATGTAGTGTTCAAAGAAGACATTCATCCTTTCAAGACTCTACAAGATGTTCACTCACCTATGTTCCCCATACTCAACCTTCATGAGTTAGATGGATCTCCAACATCTCAATCACATATCTCTTCTGATACAACATCCTCATCACCAACTACTATAGCTAATCCAATTACACTAGTCACTCCAGCCACATCACCTGCCCAGTCACCAAACATTCAGATTCCTCCTCCTCTACCACTACCTCTTCTCATTTCTACACCAGCTCCTGACACTAAGAGAACCACTAGAATATCCAAGCAGCCAGCCTTGATGCAAAACTATATAGTACTGACCAAAATCTCAACAGGTTCTACCTGACAGTATCCCATTTAAAATCATATCAGCTATGACAAACTGTCATCAGCCTATAGAGTATCTCTAGCTGCTTACTCAGCTATTTCTGAGCCTACTACCTTTGCTGAAGCAAACAAGGATCCTAAGTGGGTTGAAGCTATGAAGTCTGAAATCCAAGCTCTGGAGGACAATCAGACCTAGACTGTAGTAAATCTGCCAGCTGATAAAGTCCCCATTGGGTGTAAGTGGGTATTCAAGGTGAAGTATAAGTCAACTGGTGAGGTGGAGAGGTACAAAGCCAGGTTTATAGCCAAAGGCTACAATCAACTTGAAGGGCTAGACTACACTGAAACATTCTCTCCAGTGGCCAAAATAGTCACTGTAAGATCTGTTGTTGCCATAGCTGCTGCTTCTGGTTGGTACATCTTTCAAATGGATGTACAAAATGCTTTTCTTCAAGAAGATTTACAAAAGAAAGTGTATATGCAGATCCCAGATGGCTTTGCAAGCCAGGGGGAGTATGGGAAAGTATGCAAGCTGCAAAAGTCTCTCTATGGACTTAAACAGGCTCCCAAACAGTGGAACCTGAAACTAACTGAAGCTTTGCTGACCATGGGCTTTATTTAATCCTATTATGACTATTCACTATTTACTCAAAGGATTCATTGGGGATTTGATTGTAATACTTGTATATGTGGATGATCTTTTGGTCACAGAGAGCAACCTAACTCTCATAGAGAAGGTGAGGTTAAAGCTGCAAACTAAATTCAAGATGAAGGACTTAGGAGAATTCAAGTACTTCTTAGGTATTGAGTTTTTTAGGTCAAAATGTGGTATTCTCATGTGTCAGAGAAAGTATGCACTTGGCTTGGTGTCAGAGGTGGGCCTCTTAGGAAGCAAACCAGCTTCTACTCCATTTGAGTTCAATCATAATTTAACCTCCACTAAATTCGACAAATATGTGAAAACATAACAATATGCACAAGACTACAGACTGAAGCACAGGGGAATTTATCAGGGATTGATTGGTAGGCTGCTATATTTAACTATGACCAGACCTGATCTCTCCTTTCTGGTACAGCTACTTAGCCAGTACATGCATGATCCTAAGCAATCTCACTTAGATGCAGCATTGAGAGTGGTGAAATATATCAAGAATGCTCCTGGAGTTGGGCTGTTTATGCCTGCAGGTGGTAGTCAAGAGTTAACTGCCTACTGTGATTCAGATTGGGGTGCCTGCCTTGAGACTAGGAGGCCATTCACTGGATATCTTGTGAAGTTTGGTAGTGCTCTCATCTCTTGGAAGTCAAAGAAGCAGAGTACAATATCTAGAAGTTCAGCAGAAGCTGAGTTCAGAAGCATGTGCTCTATTGTAGCAGAGATAATCTGGCTGAAGGGGTTGTTTCAAGAGTGAGGAGTTAGAGTAAAGATACCAATTACATTGTTTTGTGACAGCAAGGCTGCCATTCAAATAGCAACACATCCTATATTTCATGAATGCACCAAACATATAGACATAGACTGTTTGTTCATAAGAGAAAAGATCACCAATGGAATTGTTCAGACTCAACACATTGGCACAAAGGAGCAACCAGCTGATATACTGACCAAAGGATTGTGCAAACCTCAACATGACTACTTAATGAGCAAGCTGGGATTGAAATATGTGTTCCATCCTCAGCTTGAAGGATAGTGTTGAACTATAAGAGTCAAAGTGTAATTAAGTTAAGTTAGAGAGTTAGTTAGAAGATATTTTGTAGTCAGTTAGACAAGTGTATATATAGTAGTTAGACTATTGTTGTATAGTATCTTAGCTTAATAAGGAAGCTAACTGATTCCTCTCTCTTGATTCTCCCTTAACTTCCACTCTTACCCTAGAAGCTTCCTCCATAGCTGAGCTTCAAGAGTATGCATGCACATAGTGTATCTCTCTCTTATATTTATTCATATCTCACTTTCGCTCTTATTCTTTATTTTGTATATAGACTTTTGAATTTTTTTTATCATAAAGGAAATTATAATTTAAAATTCATCTAAATTAAAAAAAAAAACATAATATTTTAGATTTTCTTAAAATCAACCATTAATTTCAATTTTTTTTTTGGTATAGCATGTATTAGTTATATGATTTTGAATTTCACTTCATTTTATATTCACTTGTGTATTAGACTAAATCTGTATTTTTTTTATAAATAAAATTGCTGTTACAAGTAACTTATTTTTAATCTAACTAATTATGTTAAATTCATTTATTTCTTTACTGGCTTTCTTAATTTGTATAATCCTTGCTCTTTATTTCATTTTAATTTTTTTTTCTGGTAATAAAATTTTCTCTTACCAAATTGCATTTACAACACATTTTAAAATTTATATTTATTCGTTGTATAGATTAGTTTATAACATAGAAAAAAAAATATCATGATATTAGAAAAGACAAAAGATAAAGCTTTTGATAATCTAGAGGGTAAAATAGGTATTTAAACAAAAGGGGCTAGAATAACTATTGGTCATAGTTGGGGGTGGTTTGGTGGAGGGGTTTGATTTTCAAAGCAAAATTAGCAGGTGTAAATGATTTTCATCCTTTTATTATATTTGTGCTAAGGAAATGGACCCGTTATTTATGTATAATGTCCTACTAAAAGTGTACTCGCTGAGTTTGTAAAAGGAAAGAAAATCGTATGCATCACTTTGCATTAGATTAATCGATTGTTAAAAGCATATGTTATATTTTCTAATTAGTATTTTACTTTGATATGGACTTAGTGGCATGAAATAAATATGCTAACTTCTAAAGACTGTCTTTTTGGTTTACAAATGGATATAATTTTATATTCATGGTAAGTGGAGAAATGTTGGAGCGATTAAGGACATGTATGATGGAGCGAAGACACGAGTGCGGACACTAGGAGGCGACTCTGGTCACTTTTCCGTTGAGATGAGGTTACACCAGGGGTCAGCCCTTACTCCGTTTCTATTTGCTCTGTAATGGATGAATTAACTAGGAGTATTCAAGGGAAAATACCATAGTATATATTATTTGTCGACGACATAGTTTTGGTTGATGAGACTCGCGGCGGGGTCAATGATAAGCTAGAGGTGTGGAGGCAGACTCTAGAGTCAAAAGAGTTCAAGCTGAACAGAACAAAGACGGAGTACATGGAGTGTAGGTTCAGTGATGTTCCCCAGGAGTCGGATGTAGAAGTGGCGCTTAATACACAAGTCATCCCCAAGAAAGGGAGCTTCAAGTATCTTGGATCAATTATACAGGGCAATGGAGAAATTGACGAGGATATCACTCATCGGATAGGGGTTGTTTGGATGAAGTGGAGGCTAGCTTCTGGTGTCCTATGCGATAAAAAAGTACCTCATAGACTTAAAGGTAAGTTCTATAAAGTAGTCGTTAGAACAACTTTATTGTATGGGGCGGAGTGTTGGCCAGTAAAGGCCACCAACGTCTAGAGGATGAGTGTAGCAGAGATACAAATGCTTAGATAGCTGTGTGGATATACTAAGATGGATAAGATCAAGAATGAAGCCATTCGCGACAAGGTGGGAGTTGCTGCAGTGGTGGACAAGATGTGAGAAGCGAGGCTGAGGTGGTTTGGACATGTGAAGAGGAGGAGTACAGATGCGTCGATGAGGAGGTGTGAGGGGTTGGCAGGTAGAGGTAGACCAAAGAAAAATTGGGGTGAGGTGATTAGGCGGGACACGTCCCCCCTCCAAATTACCAAGGACATGACCCTATATAGAAAAAAGTGGAGGTTGAAGATTAGGGTAGAGGGATAAATAGTAATCGAGTAATTTCCGGTATATTATTCTTTCAGCTTACTCTGAATTTTATGTGTTATTAGTATTTTCTGTGTATCTTGAGTATGTTTGAGTGCTTCCTAGCAGTATTTCATTTCATTATTTTGATATTGTCATATTGCTTCTCTCAAATGTGTTTCACACTGATGTTAGTTAGCTGAGGGTCTATCGGAAACAGCCTCTCCATCTTGGTGGAGGTAAGGTCTGCGTACATTTCACCTTCCCCAGACCCCACTTTGATGGAATACCACTAGATATGTTGTTGTTGGTAAGTGGAGAAATATTTTTAATGTTTTAGATAATCTTTACCTGATATGTTAATGTTATATATATTATTGATATATGAAATGTGTTAAATAACACTAAGCATGAGCACATTCGAATATTGTACTTCATGCTGCTCATGTGATAATGAGTATGGCTCAGTGAGTCTCGGTTCAATTTGGCCTAATCATACCATTTGCTGCGTGTCAGATATTGGATTCAGGGCCTAACACATTATGGTCTAATATGCCTTAAGAGGGTAAAACATTGGATTCAGACCCCAGTGTACGATATTGATAATATAATAAAGATATAGACAAATAATGAGTTGTTATGCTTCACTCTTAGAAGAGAATGTGGGAGCAACACATGGTCTATTCTCAAAGGAGAATGTGAGAGTAGTACATGCTTTATTTCAAGAGGTGAATCTGGTAGCAGTACATAATATATGAATGAAAGAAGGAAAAATATTTTTATATCTGAAAAAAAATAATATTTTATGCTTGAAAGAAGGAAAAATATTTTATGTCTTTAAAGAATTAAGAAAAATTATTTTTAGGCCTGAAAGAAGATACAACATTTTATGATTAATAAAGGTAAAATATTTTTATGGCTCAAAGGCGAAAAAATAATTATCATGGCAGAGACTATGGCCATGATCATGGCAAGCAGTGACGAATCCACCTTGGTGGAAGGGTGGTCTCGCCAAAAATTATACCGTATAGATACGTTAAATTTAAAGTATTACGTTTGAACGCTCTTGACACAATTGATAGTGCTAGCATAGTGGTGTAAGGTGTTCAAAATTAGTTAAACAACCTGTGATCAAGTCCCAACTTATACATTTTGAAATTAAATTTTTTCTTCTTTGAAGCTTGAACACCCTATGAATAATTCTTGGCTACGCCATTAGTAAGTAACAAAATATTTGTCACCATGATGAAATAAATAAAAGAACAATAAGAATTCCGAATAAGCAATAAAAATAATAATATCGATCAATGTGATATGTGACGTGCAGATCAATTTAGGGGTATACATGAGTCAATTTGGTTCCATTTTTATATTAATCGAAGCAAACCAATTATAACGATTTTGTAAATATATAAACCAAATAAAAACAACATAAGCCGGTTTTTTTAGTCTCATTCTTTTTTTTAAGTTTGTTTATTTTCTCGGTTGTTTTGATTTCTTTTCGATTTTTCTTCCAAAAAGTATCTACCTCATGTTTATGTAACTTGAGCTTTTAAAATTTTGCTATATTTATATAACACTTATATGGTGCATTTACATTTTGGAAAACAAACATGTATAAATTCAAGTAATTTGTGCGAGTAGTGCATCCATGGACAAATATAATCCCACAAAAATAGCACAAAATGTTGGATCAGTCATGTCAATACATTAAAATATAATATATCCAAAATAATGATAGTGAAAAACTAAGATTATTACTAATAAGAACAAACTAAGTACGGATACTAAACATTAACTACAAGGCTAAAGGACTGAAAGAAAAAAATTATAAACGAGCCATGTTCTTTTCACTGTTAAACCAACATGATGGCCACTCCAATTGATGGTGCATGAGCAAAATCTCAACATTGTTCCAGCTTATTGTTCTTGCCCAGTAGATAAAAATATAGTGTAGTAGCAAGAACTCAAATAATGTAAAAACAGAACTAAAAAAAGTTAAACATTGCTTATAAATTAAAAGTTATATATCCGTAATATTGATATAGTTTGACATCGGTTGGGTTATTTCTCATAATACCAAACCAAACTGAATATGTTGATTTTTTCTTCCAACACTAAACCATATCAAACTAAACCATGAGTCAATTTCTTTTTTCAGTTTGACTTAGTTTGTTGGTACATTCGATTTGTACACCACTACAGATGATTATGGTCCATTCCTGAAGTGAATGAGACAACTTGTAATATATTTAATGAATATAGACACATTCTCGAAAATAAATGTGGCAATCTATAATAAAAAATTTATGAATATAGACGTGTTCATCATGGCTGATAAAATATCAAAACCGACCTTTAGAAGAGGTTCGAGTATAATGAATATGCCCTTTATTATGGCATAATTGGTCATTTATTATGTGCAAATTGTACGTCAAACATTTACCTTATTATGAATTTCATAAGAGCAAGTGAACGAAGAAATAAATCTCGCCTATAATGATTTGTTCAAGGTCACTTATATGATTTTCTCCTTTAAAGATATATTCACCATATGAATGGTGGCATGAAATATATGATAGTACAAAACTAATTGAGTACTTTGGAAGAGTTAATTTATTACTACCAGAAGAATGAAATTTGATGAAATATATTATTGTAGTAAGTCTAAAAAATATATTAAGTTTCAAGAATATTTTCCAGAATGGCAAACAAATTGAGGCTAGAATTGATGGAAAGATTTATTATCTTTATATTCTTTACTATAATAATATTTGGAGAGAAATATATGTTTGAAAAGCTTCCCCCCACCCTACTTACTCTGATTTATACTACATAAATATAAGCATGGTGAATCATATTCATGCCACAATAAATTAGAAATTTATTAATATAAAATCTCATGTTGTAGTAAACAAGAAGCTTACTTTATCGGTAATTTACCAGCTAGCATGACCGATTTGACCATCCTCGTTCAAATATGGTCTGCAAAATATATAATTGAGAACTCGCATGGTTGTAATTCTTCGAGAATTCTCTTTGTACTGCTATTTTTCTTAATAAATTAATCATTAGACCAACTAAAGTTGGGATAGAAATTCCCTTATTTTGGAATGTATAAAGGTGAATATGGGCCGTTGACCTACTATGTGGATAATGTATTTTTAATATAGTAAACAAAAAGCTTACTTTATCGGTAATTTTCCAGTTAGCATGACCGATTTGGCCATCCTGGTACAAATATGATCTACAAAATATATAATTGAGAACTCGTATGGTTATATACTGAAGAATCAGGATTTTTCAAAAATTCTCTTTGTGCTGCTTGTTCTCATAATAAATTAATCACTAGACCAGCTAAAGTTGGGATCATGATTTCCCTATTTCTGGAATGTATAAAGGTGAATATGAGCCCGTTCACCTACTATATGGATCATATATTTTTTTATATAATTTTAAACAGATGCATCAACATTAAGTTCACGTGTCTGTTTATTATAAACCTGCATTGGTACTAGAGAGTTTAAGTATTTTCTCAAATAAATTGATTAAAAGCACAATTTTCAGATCTAATCAAGACATTTTATCTTGATAAAACTGGCAAGCTGGTTTAGCAGATTTATATATCGAAAACCTCCAATTAATGGCTAAAGTGTGCATATAAGAAAAAAGCTACATAAATCGGTATGATATATAGTATATCCACGACACTTGTATGCGATAAAAAATGGTTCAAGATCAGGAACCAAATATTTACCATCTAATAAATTTTGGATGTGCGGTATATATGTCTATTGCTCCACCACAATGCACAAAGATGGATCTCTTAAGAAGGTTAGGGATGTATGCTCGGTTTTTCTAACGTTAAGGGGAGAGAATAATTACAGCAGCTAAGAAATAAATGAAAAGAATTATCATTGGTAGGATCCTCACTTAAAGTAAAATTCAAGTCACTGCCAGACATTTGTTGACCCAAAGCTAAATGTCATATTCCAGCTGCTATTGCTCCAATTTGAATTGATGTCTTGGTAGACTAATTTATTATGCAAATGAGTCTACGACATGCTTAAAGCATGGTAGACCATTCGACTGCAAAGATAAAAATCCTTGAAAAAGTAAATGAGCAAATGATTATGAGGTTAAATGAGAAGGTAGGACTCTAGAAGAGCCTCCGACATAACACTTCATAAAACCTCATAAGGAGAGGTTCAAGTATCTAAAAAATAATAAATATGAATAGATCTCAATATTTTATGCCGTATTAGGAATCGATAAAATTATCATCGACGGTATCTTGCACATATTATAGAGCTCAATATAATAAAGATAATGAAAATCTTGAGCTTAAGAGCCTGTTTGGTCAAACTTTTAAAACTGCTTATTTTGAAAAGTGCTATTCACAAAAGTACTTTTGGAGAATGACAGTTTCTATTTGGCCAACTCATTTGAGAAACACTTTTGTTAATAGTTGAATAGCAATTAGTGTTTGTTCAAACTTTTACAAAAAGTGCACTGAGTGTTAAATCACGAATTAGAATAACTAGAAAAAGAATAAGGAACTATTTATAGCTTATAATCATTAGTTTAGATAAATAAGGATAATTCGATTTATAAATATATTTGGTAAGGATATCTTTGTAATAAAAAAAAATTAAATATAGCTTCTACTTATACTTTTAGGAAGAAGCTACCTTTTTCAGATTCTTCTCCACAACAAAAAAAAAAATAACTTCTACTGCCATTCAAAACTACTTATTTTTCTCTAGAAGCTCCAAACGCCCAATTTTTTAAATAAGCACTTTTAGAGAACATTAAGCACTTTTGGATTCCTAGAAGCCTAGCCAAGCAGGCTCTAAGTTTGTTGCGAATACAAAATGAAAGTATTGATCAAAATGAAACACAAGCAGAATTGGCTACACTTAGAAAACGTGAGGTATTGAGAGCTATAGTCTGAACATCTTAAGGTATAGAGCCACAACAACAACAACATACCCAGTGTTATTCCACATATGGGGTCTGGGGAGGGTGAGATATACACAGACCTTACCCCCGCGGACGTTGAGAGGTTGTTTTCGAGAGAGAGGCGGACATGTGACTTAGACCAAGCTAAATGCATTAAAGACGAGGAAGGTAAAAAATGAATTTTTATGTGTAAATGAAATGAAAATAACAAAATCATTAGATATAAAACACGACTTAAGGCACAAAGGTTTTCACAAAGATCTGACATTGATTGTATGGGGATATATTCCCATGTGGTGGGTATGATCACATTAAGACATTTTGTAAGTTCATCGATGCATAAAAGACTTGATATGCATCTAAAGGATGTTGTTAGATCATATTTATATGGTTTATTGAACAATGAAATATTTATGAAAATTATTGAAGGATATAGAAAGGCTGAAGCATATAAATATTCCCAAAAAAGTTCTTCAATAAAGCTTTAGAAAATCCTTATATGGATTAAAAATAAATTAGATCACATGTGGTATAAATCGCTTTAGCGAGTATGTTGATGCAAAAATATCATATTTGAGTGCAATTGGTGCATTGAAGTATCATACCTACAATATTCCACCAGATATAGCTTTTGTTATAAGCTTATCAATAAAAATTTAATTCTTCCCCATTGTAAAGACATTGGAAGATACATGTTATTTTCTTGATTTACATAAAGTCCGATCTCAACATGCTATTTCTTTACTTTTAGAGGTACAACTATGTTATGGCGTTCTGCAAAACAACTTATAGCTGCTACTGTAGCCATTCATGAAGGTAGTTGAGAATGTGTGTGTGGAAAAAAAATATGCCACCTGCTACTGTAGAGATACGAGTCCAGCTGGCGAGACTAGACTTATCCTACAAGCCACAAGGCACAGAGGATACACGCTTTCTCTACGAGTTACGACCGTTCAGGCGGTTCAAGAGTAGGACGCAAGGCATACATCCCGCTGCCTTAAGTTTACAATCTCCTAGTTAGGGTTTTGTATATACCACCGCCTTGAGTTTTTAGGTCCATAGCCTTTATTAGTCTTTGTATTTTACCATAATTAGGACTGGTAAATCTCTACCATAAATACCTCTTCTTACATTGTATTGTACATCAAGCGATTCACATCGTATCCAGCTATTCTAAAGGAATAATACTACTTACTTTCTTATTCATCACTTTTCTCTCTATTTACTTACTTTTTCCATCGTTTATACTGTATTGCTTGTGATCCTCTCATAAACTTAATTATTTAACCTAAACGTCCAATTTTAGGCATAAACAGTTTTGCGCCCACCGTGGGGCCCAGGAAATTGTAGCTATTCTACGAAGGAAAAGGCGCAGTCATGTCAGACGACAATGACAACATCCTAAAAAATACTACCGACGCAGTAGACGAGTCTGTGTAAGATCCTACCAATCCCAACGTGCAGCCGAAGGATCCTACCAAGGAGCCGGTCCATGTAGCCAGCGAAGGCGAAGGCAATCAACCGCGCGAAGGTAATTATGAGTTTAGATGTTTTCTTGTTAATATCATCAAAACCAAATCAGATTGGGCAGAGCAGAACTCGGTCAACATAGTCGAGGGCATGGCCCAAAATTTAGGAGCGGCATTCGCTGGATCGTCTCAGAAGCCAGTATCCCCGCGAGGACCAGGACCCGTGAACGATTCATCAGGATCCGTTCCTAATCGCAGGCTCAACATGGATGCTGCTTTGGAAGCTGAATGACAATCAATAATCAAAACCTCAAAGGAACACTTGTCATTCAGGATATCCTAAAGGAGATTAAGTCCATCCACGATCGGATCGGTAACGTACTGGGTGCTCCACCTCAGGTTACCATCGTAGATAAGCAGGAGTTTTATAAGCATGCATACAAAGTAAGCGCTGCACCGATCCGTGTACCAAAGCACTTCCGCCTGCCGGATAACCTAAAGTACGATGGGATGATAAATCTGAACGAACATATTTTCGTGTACTATGCAGCCGCCAAAAGTAACAAATTCTTTGAGGAAGAAATCAAATCTGCTCTGGTGAAGAGGTTCGGCTCAGCCTTGACTAAGGGCGCCCTTGCTTGGTACACTCAATTACCAATGGACTCCATCGAGTCATTCACCCAGATGAAAGTGCATTCTGGCCCCCATAAGCGGAAGAAGCACATGGAGGATATCTTCGAGATTCGGTAGCACGACGATGAGTTACTAAAAGATTACCTAGAAAGGTTTCAGAAGGAACGCATGGAGCTTCCTCCCGTTCCTGATAACATTTCCGTTGTAGGTTTTGGTAAAAAGTTTGAATTCCAAATGATCGTTGGCTACTATGGAGTTACAGTGGAGTCTAACTCAATACCACATGTCAACATGGGGTACTCTACATCAGAGATACACTAAAAAATTTTGCCTGGAGCAAAAGTATTCCTACAACCCCGAAGTTAAACGAAGGAAACGAGCAGGAAGTCCATCCTTGGAGGGAGAAGAGGATGGAAGAAGAGTAAAAGGAAAGTCTCAGAGCCAAGCAGGAACGACAAAGCAGGGCAGCACCCGAGGGTCCGAGTCCTAGGAGTAGCGTACAGAGCCCCGCAGTTTCAAAGATTTTGGTTTGCAAGTCAACGTCGTGGAACTGGTTACTAATCATTTTGGAAAACTAGGCTCGAAAGTACGGTGTCCGCCAACCATAAAGGGAGCAACCAGGAGGAATTCAACAGCCTACTGTGACTTTTGTTGCAGCAGCGGCCATGCCACAGTTGACTGCAAGGTTCTGATGTTAGAAATTGAGTATCTACTAAATGAGGGGCACCTCAAATATATGATCGAAGAAGGAGCAAGGCAGTCAAGAGCACCGGACTCAGAGGGTAAGCGGAGCATCAATGCAATCTTAAAAATCCCAGGACCAATCACAGCTTTAGGGACTAAAAGGAAGGATTATTTTTCAGCCTTATTGTGTTCAGCTCGGATGATAAAGAAAAGCATAAAGACGCTCTCATTGTCCCCATAAAGGTGTCCAACCTGCAGATCAAGCAAGTGGCCTTCAAGCAAGGGAGTAATTTGAACATTATCCAGGGGGAGGTATTGCAAAATATAGATAAGCACCATCAGATGACTCTGAGCCCCCACAGGATAATCGGTTTCAGTGGCCTTTGCGAGGAGCCTGTTGGAGAAATAGCTCTACCAGTTCATATTCCGGCGGTAACGAGCGTAACACCTTTTCAGGTACTAACTTGTTGTCTTTCATATGATGTCATAGTGGGACGACCATGGAGACACAGTGTAAAGGGAGCACTATCAACACTCGATCAAACTTTCAAATACCCGACCTTGCACGGGGTTAGCGACTTACGCAGTGAGCAGCCTTTGCTTGGAAATTATCCTGCGTTCGACGGAAGACACGACAAAGGGCTGATAGCTGAGGTAAATATGGTCGACAAGAAATCCTCATAGTATGAGACTATGAAGCGTAAGGCCACTTTAGAGATCGACGAGATGAGGGAGCTATTGTTGGAGATGAGTCATCTAATTCCCAAGGCAGCAAAATTATGGTACCAGCTCTTCGTGATGCTGGTGAAACAGGAAGGACCCTGGTGGCTGATATATTGTAGTTTGGTATTGGCCCAAGTAAAGGTGCAAATCTTGCAGCTTACAACAATAACTGAGCCAGTCCAGGAGGAGCACCTGTTGCTGTATGTCTCAATCTTATAAGTGGCATGGAATGCGGTCCTCGTACAAGAAGAAGATGAGAGACAGTTTTCCATAAAGTATACCAGCAAAGGACTTTTGTGCCCAGATAGGCTTCTGCCTCTACCTGTTCAGTTTATTGCAGTCATGGTCATGCCAACTCAGGAGTTGCCTTCGTATTTTCTCAGCCATACGGTCAGTGTGGTCTCTTCTGTACTGTTACGGACCATTTTTTCCAGACTGGGCACTCAAAAGTGTTGGCAGAATGGATTGAAGAACTGGGAGAATATGATATCATTTACCAACCACGCACAGCCGTCCAGTCACAGATAGAAGGTTTCACTTCAGACTTTATGGAGTAATTAGCACTGAAAGTGGAGGAATCAACTCAAAGTGCAGAGACAATCAAGCCTGGGTGGTGGAAAATCCATACAGACGTAGATCTCAAAGGAGAAGAAGCCAACCTCGATTTATGGGTTGAAACACCCACTGGGAAGGTCTTCTACAAGGCCGCAATAAGTTCAAGCATCAAAGCAGAATATGAAGCCATAATACAAGCTCTTGACTTAGCCTACATATTGGGGGCCAGGGAGGTCAGCCTCTGAGTAGTTTCCAGTTGGTGGTCAGTCGAGAAAATGAGGTGTTTACAATGGAGGACATTTGTGCACCAGATCGGAATGAAAAATTAAAACATTGTTGAAAAACTTTCACAAATGGGAGTTTGTCTATCAGGAGGAAAGCTCAAGCAAGAACGAAGCACCCGAGGATTCATACACTGATTTAGACGACCAGCAAATACTGAGTGAGCTGACCCCCGCGGACCTGATGAACCATGAAGTTCCAAGCACAGGTTCCGTTTTAGAGCGGCGTCATGCACTAATTAACTACTTGGACAAGGGAATTCTCCCCAAAGACAAGTTTGAAAGGAGACAGTTGCGGAAGCAGGCAGTTCATTATTGCTTGATCAACGGGGATCTATACCATCGGGTGGTCAGTGGCCCGCAGGTCACATCCCGAGGCTTAGTACCTTTCGACGAGGGAGCCCTGGCAGATGCCCATGTTCGATGTTGGAAGTGCAATCCTTTTCAGTATTTACTTGGCGGAATACATGTTTACCCCCTTAAAGTTTATGCTGATTCACTGTGACACACCTAAAGTTTGCGGGGGTCCTAGTACCCCCTGATGTTGTATTTTCCTATAATAAGTCACCCTTCATTGCACAACTGGCACCCTTTGTGAAGTGAAACAGTGCGCGTGTTTACACCTCCCCATTTATTAATTATATTTTTAATTTTTAACCATAGTAAAATAAAACTAACCACCCCCCCCCCCCCAATTAAAAAAACCTATTGTTTACCCCTAATTCATTTTACCCTCTTGAACTTCCAAATCAAAACCCTAGGCGATTTGGCGATTTATGAAGAAGTTAACGCGATTGAATCTACACAATTGATCGGGTCGATATTAAAGGGTTGGGTTTAGTAAAAAACTGATCGGGTAAGTGTTCTTATTCATAGTTTATTTTGTTTGATTAGTTTTGATAATTTTTGATTGTTTGCTTAGTCGTTAGTTATTATTTGTACATGCTACATAAAATTTGAACTTGATTGTGAAAAAATTAGGTTGTTTTCGAATCTAGGGTTTATAAAATTAAATTAGGGCTAAATCATTGGTAATCAATTTTGCATGTTAAATTAGGTGTTTATCTTCAATTTTATTGTTATTTCAGGTTTGTCAAATGTCGTTCACTTTAGTGACACTTAGGTGGTTTCATGGGGGTGTTATACAGTTTGGTGAAAATCCCTCGTATTTGAGTGGGGGTATAAGGGAGTATTATGACATAGACACTGATATGATGTCGTATTTCGAGTTGAGGGATTACATTAAATGAACTGGGGTACACGATTAGCTGTTGTTTCTATGTTAGGTCACCCGTCCATGGTAAATGTTGGGCTAGATGCTGGATATGATGAGTATATTGCTGCTTTCAAGAAGAAAAGCTTAGATGGTATGCTTGGGGGGGATGAGCCTTACTATGCAAGTTCTGATGCAGCAAGCTTTGAAACTGATGAAGAAGATGTAGATGAAGATGAAGCAGAAGAGATTGAGAAAGGGGTAAGCAAAGCAGGTAGGAAAGACAAAAAGGACAGAGTTGTCTTTGATCCTTCATGTAAAAAATTATTTGGCAAACTAATCTTGTCTTTGAGAGTGTTCAACAATTTAGACATGCTGTTACAAGGTATGCACTTCAAAGAAAACTTCTAATCAAAAAGCATGTGAATGAAAAGACTAGAGTAAGGGTTAGGTGTTTGAAAAAGACTTGTCCATGGCTGTTGTATGCTAGTTTGGATAAAGCTAGTAATGATTTTGTGGTAAAAACCTATAAACCTGTTCATAACTTTGTCAGAACCACAAAAATTACCTTGCCAATTCAAGATTTCTTGCTGACTATTTTAAAGACCAAATTCAGACTACCCCAATATCAAAATAGTGGAATTTCAGAAAATGATTAGAAAAAAAATTGGAATATATGTTGGAAGGTCAGTTTGTAGAAGAGCTAGGGCTAAAGTTTTGAAACAAATCATGGGTGATCATGTGGCTGAGTTCAAGAGAATTTATGATTATAGGGATGAAATCCTAAGGTCAAATCCTGGTTCTACTTGTGTTATAAAAGTGGGAGATCCTAGTGATAATGGGCAGAAAGTGTTTGAAGGGTTCTATGTATGCTTTGATGCTTTGAAGAAAGCATTCTTGGCTGGTTGTAGGAGATGCATTGGCTTGGATGGGGCTTTTTTAAAGGGTGTGTGTAAAGGGCAGATTCTTGTTGCAGTTTGTAAGGATGGCAACAACCAAATGTTCCCTCTTGCTTGGGCTGTGGTGGAGTATGAGAACCAATACACATGGACATGGTTTATTGAGCTGCTGAAACATGACCTTGAACTTGGAGAGGGACATGAACTTACCATAATTACAGACATGCAAAAGGTACAAATTTTATCTATTTTAACTTGCACACATGCAGTTTTCCATTGATCTAACACTGATCTAACACTTGTTCTAATTCTGTCACAGGTTCTGCATGTTGCTACTGATAATCTGCTGCCATATGCTGAACATTGGGAGTGTGCTAGACACATCCTAGCAAATTGGAGCAAAAACTGGAAGGGAATAGAGAGAAGGAATTTATTTTGGAGGCTGGCAAGGGCATCATTTGAAGCTGAATTTACCCATCTCATTGGTAAGCTCAAAAACTTGGTCCTATTAGAATGGTGGATGAACTGTTATACTACAACAAGGAGAGGTGGTCTAGGGTATATTTCAAGTTTTTTTCTAATTGTGATGCTGTTGATAACAACATGTCTGAGAGTTTCAACTCTTGGATATTGGAGGCAAGACACAAGACCATAATCTCCATGCTGAAGAAATTAGAATCAAAATGATGAATAGGGTAGGGCAATTAAGGCAGTTCTCCAATACTTGGCCAACTAACATTTCTCCCATGGCTTATAAGACTTTAGGTGACAATATTGAAAAGTCAATGGATTGTTCTCTTGATTTTAATGGGGATACAGGGTATGAGGTAGTGGAAGGTAAATACCAACACACTGTAGACCTTAGGAGATTGACCTGTACATGTAGGTCTTGGGGACTGAAAGGAATCCCTTGTCCCCATGCAATTGCTGCCATACACCACAAAGGCCTACAGCCTATTGATTTTGTGGCACACTGGTATACCAAGGAAACCTACCTCAATGTGTATTCACATTTTATCCAGCCCTTAACAAATATGACAATGTGGCCACAAAGTAACAATCCCCCTGTTCTACCACCTCTTATCAAGAGGATGCCTGGGAGGCCAAAAAAATTAAGGAGGATAGAGGCAGGTGAAATGAACAAAACTGGGAAGTTGAAGAAAAATGGGGCAGTCATGACTTGCAGTTTTTGTCATGGAAAGGGCCATAACAAAAGGGGCTGCCCAAAAAGGCCAGATGGAACTTCAACTTCAACCTCAAGATCAACACAAAATAATTCACAGTCAGCACCACCTGCATCTCAAACTGAACCAGCAACACGGGTAAAAACATTAATTAATTTTGTTAATCATGTTTTTGTTTAATTAAATCACTGTTTACTAATTTGGTATTTGGACAGTCTGTTAGGGCAAGTGGTACTGTTCATGATGGAAGGGGTAGAGGTACTGGTCAGGGTGAAAGGGGCAGGGGTAATGGAACTGAAACAGTAGGGGGTGGGAGAGGTACTGGTCAGGGTGGAAAGGGCAGGGGTAATGGAACTGAAAGTGTAGGGGGTGGAAGAGGTGCTGGAACTAGAAGGGGCAGGGTTAATGAAACTGCAAGTGTAGGTGTTGGAACTGGAAAGGGTAGGGGTACTAGAACTGAAAGTGTAGGAGTTGGAAGAGGTAATGAAACTGTTCAAGCTGGAAGGGGCAGTGGTAGAGGCATTGGTAGGAGCAGTGGTAGGGGAAAAGGAAGAGAAAGGGAGGACTTTAGTACTGTTGTATCTGCTCCTTATAAGAGGCCTAGGGTGGTTAGGATGGGAGTATTTACAGCTGAGAATGGAGTGACCACTCTTAATGTAAGTTCTCTCTTTCTTTTTGATAATTCTTAAACTGTCAAGAAGTTACCTTTTGGCCTTATTAAATGTTCATTATATGGTGCAGCCTGGCTTGTCAAGTAGCAGAATTATTAGCACTGGTGGTCCAAGAATTATCAAGAAGTCAAGTGTGGTGACTGGTGATATAGGGCACCAACCAAAGGCTGGAGTGAAGTGGAGAGGCAAACAAGCAGTTACATCTATAGGACTTGAAAAAATGAGGGCTCAAAAACAACAACAAACTAAGGCTGCTGCTGCTGCTAGGAATCTCAACCTATGAATCCTACTGATTATTTATTTTTGTATGATGTAATAGTGCTTAAGACACTTATTGTTAGAGTCACTATTGATAGCCTTTAGGTTATGTCAGATACTTGTTATAGTGCTTAAGACACTTATTTTGCAAAATTGGAACCTTTGATGAATTGTTCTATGGTCCAATGTATGGTAATTCTAGTGCTTAAGACACATTTTCATGTTGGGTTCAATGGTAAATTCAAGGCTATTATATATCTTCCATTTGTGTTTGTTGTTGTATGTGTACACATTTGTGTTTGTTATTGTATGTGTACAATTTCTTATACTCTAGTTGGTAACAATTAATGGGTGACAAACAATTTAGTTGTTACCATAATGCAAGCACAATAGCAAACTAAACATTGTTCCACTTCAAGTTGCAAAATAAAACCAAATAGGCGGAAACATGGTCCCAACACAAACCCAAAAACTAAGACTACAACCTAACTACTAAAACATATGCAAAGGGTTACAACCCCCCCCCCCCCCAAATACAGCAAAGAACATGGCCAAATTTGGAAGAACATTCCATCCTTTCTTCTTTTTCTCAATCACTTCATCCTCAAAGGGCGCCTTATAATTATCTTCAAACTCCATCCACTTATCCTTCTTAGATTTGTATTCTGCTATGCCTTCTTCCGTTGCCTTCAACTTGTTCAACAATCTTGGAACCACAAATTTTGATCTTTCATCAATTTCTTCATCTCTCCATCTAAAGAATTTGCACGAGCTTTCCTACAAAAACAGAAAATTATGACAAAAATAAAACAAAAAAATAATGTGCGAGCTTCTAATCACTACACTTACTCCATAGAAGGGACACGACCAAAAACGTCTTCCCGGGTTCCTCTTTGATCAAGAGGTTTGCAATGGCAACAATTGTCCATGCTTGCATCTCACCTTGACATGTAGCATTGGGCCTGCATCGTCCATACAAATGCGGCTCAAATTTGAGTTGGCCATTTCAAACTTGAAATACATAACACATTTAGCATTGGATAATAACCTAAAAGAAATTAAACAAAAGTAAAATTATAAAATAGAAAAAGTACCTATTTCTCCAATAGTATGTCAACCAAGATTTTGGAAGACCCTAATGTTTACTCAATAATGGAGGGTTACAAGAATGGGGAAGATGGTAGGTTTAAAGGGGGTTAATTTGGCTGCTACGTGGCAAAAGGAGAGACCTTTGAAGCTGAAATGTTGAGCTCCAACGCGCCTCACGCACATGCACTTTACAAAGAGTGCCAGTTGTGCAACGAAGGATGACTTATCATAGGAAAATACAACATCAGGGGGGTACTAGGACCCCCGCAAACTTTAGGTGTGTCACAGTGAATCAGCGTAAACTTTAAGGGGGTAAACATGTATTCCGCCTATTTACTTTAATTAAGTCTCTAGTTTTTTTTTAGTTTTGATCGCAGTATTTTCATACTCATCAGTTATGTTACGGGTTTTCACTCACAATAGCTTAGGCTTCGCTCCCCTATTCATCAATAAAACTACTATTTTACTTAGTCAGTTTTACAATTCATATCCATCTACGATCCATGTATTCATAGCCCCGACCAGAACTAAGTTGAAGTAATACACCCACTTTTCGCTACAAAAAGTAGGATAAACTACTCACTTAGAGCTAGATCACGTCTAGCTCAGCCACCAGATATCATTCGTAAGTTGAACTCGTCAATTCAACACATTGCACATACATGCCGGTGGGGATGCATGCCTGCATAGTGCCAAAATGTCTTAAAATACTCGAGTATACAAGCAAAGACGTTCTAGTTGGAATGCAAAAATTCCCCATTCATACACGGGCTAAAGTCATCTTATTGTGGGCACAAAACAACCGTCTATCATAGGCGCAATACAAGATACAAGCCATCACTTACTGACACAAATGAAGCGCCCCTCAGTGCGCATGCCCGTCTTTTAAAGACACTAGCCAAGAAAGGCATACAAAATATACTGCTTAACTACACAAGTACGCATAAAAATGTTAATGAACGTCTGTTTCATTAATAACAAACAGCCCATAGGCTCATAATATATAATTAAGTATTCTTCAAAATAATACTGTTCATTACAGGTATTCTAAAAAAAAAACTAAAAAGGCAAAACTTTAAACTTCTCAAAATCTGTATGGCTGAAGATCCTTCATCTAGATTGTAGCTACAAGTCGCTAAGCAATTTGGAGTTCTCCCAACATCAGGGGATATGTCAGCCTGAGCAATCTTTGGTGGACTACCACTGTTACAACCAAGGCTCGGATACCTTGATCAAAGCAAGGTTCCTCGGAAGCGTCTGAGCACGGACACAACCTTAGTCTATCTCGTCCGTTGAACTTGAAGAGAAACTAGAAGATCTGCTTCGACCCCCGATGGTCAAACGGGAGGGCACTGCCCCATTGACTTCAAACACAATTGGGAGTTTATTGAAGATGGGGAGGC
Source organism: Petunia x hybrida (assembly GCA_037355625.1). Classification (NCBI taxonomy): domain Eukaryota; kingdom Viridiplantae; phylum Streptophyta; class Magnoliopsida; order Solanales; family Solanaceae; genus Petunia; species Petunia x hybrida. The sequence goes on from JBBBVM010000303.1 coordinate 21,696, forward strand.
TTGAACTGGGAATCTACCATAAGGGAGCCTCTTCCCCCCGGGTACCCCATAGCCAGCGGCTGATGAGGCATTGTAGTAGTAATCCGGCCAAATTAGCTGGACAAGGTGAAAACCTTGAACCACGAGCAGAGTTAGAGCTTGGTGACTCGTTAATCTGTCAATGGAATGAAGGTATATCATCTTGCCTGCCATGAAACAGAGCCATGCACGTGAGCTTCAACCCTACACCATCAAAAGAGCTACCCGAACGCCAGAAACATCCTGGCGGAGAAACCTCATGATAGCTGAAAGGGCCAAGCATCCTGACCCCGCAAGACAAGAGGGATATCACAAAAATTTTCGTGTTAGAAGATCACACTGTAGTCAGTGCACATGCCACAATGAAGATATTCCAAAGGACATCATTAGAATCCTGATCAAACTTCATGATTCGGGGGACTCTGCTCGTCCGTTCCTGGATGGAGAAAAAGAAGAAGAAAACTGCAGATGGTCTTTTGCCTATAGCTTTCTCATGCACCATCCATTTTGAACAAAGGAGTTTTTGTTGGAATATCAAACCAGGATCAAAAGAAAATACTTTTAAAGATAGAAGAATCATTCTTTGTTAAGGAAACTTTGAAGAGATGGACTATTTTCCTGAGGAAGATTTGTAATAGTACCACTATCATGAAGCCCCTATTTATAGGCTGGAAAAGATAAGGATAGAGCATGAAACGGTTAAGCATAATTATGGCTAGAGATATGAAACGATTTGGCGTAGCAAAAAGGGTTCTTGGAAAGGTACATAGAATCAACATCAGCCAATCTGATGAAGACACGCGGAGCTCTCGAAGAACTCAGCATCATTCTTGGTCAAAGATACTGCAAGTTTCAAGGAGCCAGTGAGATATCTTTTTACATCTGTCTTGTACACCGCTTTCACTTCCTGATTGCTCATGCCAGCACTCAGCAATCAGCAAGTGGGGGGACTGACTGTGTTTTCAAAAATACGCAACCTACTATTATGGGGATATAATTCCATCTGGCGAGACCAGACTTACAGAGGATATACGCCTGCTCTTTAAGCCGCGGTCGCTCAGCTGACACGGGCATAGGATGCAAGGTATACATCCTGCCACCTTAGGATTTACAGTCTCCTAGTTAGGGTTTCGTATATACCACCCCTTTGAGTTTACAGGCCCACGAGCCTAATTAGTCTTTGTATTTTATCATAATTAGGACTGGATAAATCTCTACTATAAATACCCCTCCTTATATTGTATTGTACATCAAGCGATTCATACCGAATCCGGCTATTCTCATGAAATAATACTACTTGCTTTCTTGTTCATCACTCTGCTCTCTATTTTACTTACTTTTTCCATTGTTTATACTGTATTGCTTATGACCCTCTCATAAATTTAATTGTTTAACCTAGACGTCCAATTTTAGGTATAAGCAATGTGTATGATAGAGATCGATTTCTTAAATATAATGTGGTCTTTCTTTAAAGACAAAGATCTCGATAATATTGTACGAAGATGATATTGCATGGAAAATTCAGCTGAAAGGAATATATATATATATGCTAAATGAGATAAAAGGAAGCAAAATTCAGCGAAATTTCTATTAAGTCATGATCTTCAACAGAATAGTGAAATTAATGTTAAAGAATTCATTTTAGTGACAGTTTGGTGGATTTGTTCACTAAGTCCTTGCCAATGTTAACAAATGAGAAGTTAATACACAAGACCAAGATGTGCCATTTTTTATATATTAATTGATGCTATCAGGGGGAGTAAAAATACATGTTGTACTCTTTTTCACTTAACCAAAATTTTGTCCCATTGAATTTTCCTGGTAAGATTTTAATTGAGGCAACCCTAAACGCGTATTGCAAGATGTGTGTACTTTTTTTTTCTTCAATAGGCTTTTTCCCAAAGAACGTTTTCTAGTAAAGTTTTACAGGGTTATCTTCTAAATAGTCATCCAAGGGGAGTGTTACAAAGCCACCACATAAGTCTTGTAAGATATGATTTAATTCTCTATTTAGTCTTCCTACTTAATTCCTCATTTAGTTAATTTTTAATTCTTGTAACCTTTGGAATGACTTATAACATTTTTATTTATTTAACTCCTATATATGAAGCACAGTTTGCTCTATGAAAGACATACTTGAACACTTGATGAAATCATAGACTCTATCTCTCGTCCCTCAATTGCTTGTAGTATTTCCTTTATTCTATAACAATAGCAAATTAAACCACTTTTTCCATTTTCAGTTAACTCGTAGCAGACATAAAGTTATAAACACAATATTATTGGCTGATTTACACAAATAGGGAAAAATAACCCTGGCCTTGAAATACTAAGCAATTTAAAGATGACCATTAAAAATTGAGCACTTTTCATAATTTCAATACTTCCATGGCACGTTCTACATCTAATGAAGTCATAATTATAAAATGCCACCGCAACCTTTAAAGTAGAAAACAAGGCCAATCCGTCAGTATTTATGCATATAGTGAACAAAAAATTATGTCCATTTGATGCGTGAGTATTTTGCTTACTTTAACTCGCTTAAACTCTTGTCTTTGAATCCAAAAGTAACCAATTTATAGGAAAGATTGATGCATTTTTCTTGGTTTCAGGTGCTAAACCCTACAAGGAATGGAAAAAACCAAAAGAGCATGATTACCCAATAAAAGTGATTAAATTCAAGAAGCTGCAGAAACATTGAAAAGACGGTCACCATGCCTCTTCTTCGGAGTATCCAACTGAGCACTTAAGAGGCCCCAACCCATTGCAAGGATACTGAAGATCTGGAAGACTTGTGAAGATGCGACAGCGCATGCTAAGGATGTGCGCCCATGACACTTTGCAAGGAGAAGCTGCTGAAGAAGATGCGACTGCCCATGCCCAGACACTAATATGGAGAAGATGCGACCACATGTTGCTATGATGTGCCGCCCTCTCTTGGAAAAGAAGAAAAGGTGGTCGCCCAGTGAAGTGCGGCCACCCTCGCATACAAACCCAGAAAAGGGCGCCAACCCATGTCGAAAGAGGTGCCAGTCCTTCTGTCAATTCAGCACCGGAACTCAGCCCTTTGGCAAAAGGGTCCCAGCCCAACCCGAGAATGGAATTTCTGTAATTAATTTTAGCAAACACTATATATAGCTAGACTTAGATTTTTTAGAATGTCTTACATTTTATATAACTTGAGAGGCAAGATAAGGACAAAACACCATTAACCCTTAGTCAAGCTTTCTTGTATTGTGAAGAACAACATCATTCTATGTAAGAATCTTTACTACTTTACTATTTCAATGCACATTTCATTACTATTCATAGCGCGAGTCAAATAAAATTTACAACTCGTAAATAATTGAAGCCAAATCATCATCATTACGTGTAAAAATTATAAGTACATTTTAAGAAAAAATGCATTCATTATCACTGGAATGCAAACATCGGAATCCATAGAATAGAACACCACCAACTGCCCATAGGCCAAATCCAACGGCACTTGACACTAAGCCTAGATTACTAGTAGTCCTAATGGTGGTCCCAACAACCTTATTATTTTCTTTTAATGCTGAGGCGGCGACGACAATTAGAAGATGGTGTTCTGAGTTTGGTGTGTTTACATCATTGTGAATCTTTACTGAAGTGTCTTGTTGAAGTTGTCTGATGATGAAGCCTGATATTTCGATGAGTCCTTTGATATAGGAAGCATGACAGATGAGCAGAACACCACGCGCTTCTGTGGTGGTGGTGGAAGTAGCCGGCGGCGGCTATGAAAGAGGCGGCGACGAGGTCGGGAAGAACTTATCAACTTACGCCTCTGTTAGAAAGGCTTGGAATTGAAGTAGGTTTCACCACTCGGAGTCGGAGACAACGACGCTGACTTTGCTGGCGAGGGACGACGAGGAAGTGTGGTCCTCATCATCGTCGATGACGTCATCATCGTCGTAGAAGCCATGAGAGGTGGGAAGCAGTCAAATGCTCAGGTCTATCACAATTCTTTTTTTATTAATAAAATAAGTATTGAAACTTCAAGATCATGAAAAAAGTGCTTAGCACTTCAAGAGCCCAAAAGTGCTCAATTTGCACAAAGGGTTGAATATTATTGATGCCAGGTAGTCTACTATTCAGCATGCTAACCTAAGTGTTTTCTAAAGCAATTGAAAAATGATACCAACTTAAAATTACAAGTGTTCTCCGAAAAATATTTAGTGAAACTCAATGAAAGTTTTATAAATTTAATTGAATTAAACTCCTAGAGTTTATATGACACGACCCAGATTTTTAGCTAGGCCGTGCAGGCACTTGACAACCGCCCCTAGGTCTCTCGGGCGAACCCTATAAACTTTAACTCAGCATAAAAAGATAGACGGAAGATAAATTAAGACATAGAGGACTCTAAAGCTGATATATAACGCAAATATATACATACAAGTTGTTAAAGAGTGCAACTAGCTACCCAGTACCAAGGTCTAGAGGTTCCTAGATCAGACATCTAAGAAAGCCAAATATATATATATATATATCTCCCGGAGGGAGCAAAACAAGATAAAACTAGTTTATCTACAACCGGTGGCCTCAATGAACAAGCTGGCTCATTGTAGACAACTAGAACTTGCTCCTCAATCACGTTGCGACTGACTGGGTCTGGGAGAAAAATCTGCCGAGAAATACAACACAAGAAAAAGGTAAGTAGTGAGTCATAAGGACTCAATAGGCGAGGAATAGTTATTTAACTCTAGAAATAGTCAAACCAACCAGGGAAACAGAAAGTAGCGACATATAACAGATAGACAATGCACAATGGGCAAGTAGCAGTCATATATAGGTAGCAAATACATAGAAGTATATGAAATGAATACAAAGGATCGCATGTTCCCAACGAATGGAGCAGAATCCTCATACTCCAGAGCAGTAATCCTCCTACCCTCAATATGAAGCAAGGAGCGGAATCCTCCTGCTCCTCGGGCGGAATCCTCATATCCTCAGATGACATAACAGCCCAGAAATCAATAAACATAATCAGAACGCGTGAATAGAATATCCAAAAGGTCAAAGGCCATTAAAAAAGCGGATAAAAGCTCCTACCTCAAGTCCTGGGCCGACAACGCTACTAAGTAACCTTCTTTCCTGCCCTACGTCCCTCAAAGTAATCCCTTTCTAAGCCAAAGAAATATATTCGCACTTATAAGTGCACGAAGAAAGAGTATTTCACCTTTAGACATTGAAAGAAAAAGATAACCAAAATACCTATGGGCCGGACTTTACGAAAACCCATAATCTGTATATTTTCGGACTCCTTATAGTCCCACGAGTCCAATGATATCATTAGGTTTCATATTTGAATTCAATTTCATCAAATTTTCCAATTTCATAATTTTTAAGGTTCTAACCAATTTTTCAATTTAATTTCAAGAAATTCTAGCTAAGAATCATGAACTATCACAATTGAAAGATCAAAGAATGATACCTGATAGTTTTACACGATTTGGTACCCCTAATTCTCCGTGGAACAGCTTGTAGTTGTTTAGAATTGGTTTTAAGGACAAATTAGCCAAAAAGACATTTTTTATACTCTTTTTTTAATGTTGGTGCGACGTTTTGGGTCCAAACAGGACCCTACAAGGCTCGGAATGACCAAAATTTTGCATACAAGTTATACAATACTTGTGTGACATGCTCTCAAAGACAGAACTCGAATCAGATCTCTGAAACTCACGATAGAAGTCCCACGGAAAGAGGTCAAATTCTTAACTTTCAGAATTTTAGCCAAAACTATCCGAACGACCCCAGAATTCGCTTTTGAAAGTTCCCAAAGGTTACAAATGACCATATAAACCTAACACAACTTTTAAATTTCAAATCGGAGCTCATTTAATTAAATCGAGCTCGAAAACCTCTTTTAAGCTTTACTGACAACCAAAACAGGAACCTTCTCAAAGAACCTACCAATCGAGGTCCGAATCAGTTCAAATTTTACAGAAAGATCTTAATGGATCTTAGGGAGCTTTTAAGACTATCATCACACTAATCAGAGTTCTAACTCCCGAAAGGACTAACTAAGGTGTTTCATTATATTGAACTCTAAGATTTTTATTCTTGAGTTTAAGATGGAAAAAAACTCTGTAAATATTGGCTTTTCTTTATTCAACAGCTACGAAATTGACTATATATAGAAATCACCCAACAGTTCCGGGGAAAGTGCATGAGAGGCCACTTTTGCCAGTGGTCTTTGGTTTGAGGCCACTTTTTTATTGATTTATCATGAGAGACCATTTTTGGAACTTCAATCCTTTTGGATTGAACTTCACACAAGTTCAGCCCACAAGGGTTGAAGTTTAACTTCAGCTCACCACAAGGATTGAAGTTCAAACTTCGGCCCAATAGCAATAGCAAAAGTGGCCTCTGGTCGAAATTTTTACAACAGTTCCACGTGCCCGGGTGTGGGCTTTTAAGAGGGACCAAATACGGAGGACTTGTGGACCCAATTGGGCCGATGGTTGTGGGCCTACATGTCACGTGGACCTTGATGACGTGGAAACCTTCTAATACTGAAAAATACCTTAGTATGATCATATTCCTAATCTCCATTCAACCAATTATGTCTCTCTTCCCACGTGGGACTTGGGACCCCACCAACCGAATGACATCACCTCAATCCTAGCTACTATGTTAGAAAAATAACTATAGTTTATTTAATAGTACTCAATAGCTATCTTTATCATAAAATATAATTTTTTTAATCTTTGTTTTATCATTTACCAAAACCTACCAAACTTTTCCCAAAGTTTTCAACCCAAATGTAGTTTAACTCTTGCTTTAGTGAAATCTCTAGTCACTTCTCATACCCAAAACCCTACTTCTCCTACTTTTCTTCCTAGCACCCCTCTAACTAATTCTTCAACTTTCTCTCATATACTTCCTTTTCATCTTTTCTTTATCTACTTGCTTCTTGTTTCTTCTCATTTTCCTAAAAAGAAGAAGGCGGCCATAGTGACATTTTTAGTGGATTTGATTTCTTTTTAATTAAAGATCTTTCTTTTGAAGGACAATGGGTGATTCTTCTTCTCATCAATACATCCATATGGTAAGTAGTCTTTTTCTTTCCTTAGGTTTTTCTCTTTGTTCCTTCTTGGTTTTCTATTTATATATTTATTAGTAAAGCTTAGGTGATTGATGTGGTATAGAGTTGAGAGAAATATGGGTTCAATGGATGCAGGTGCATCACTTGATTGAAGAGTGTTTAGTGTTCAACATGAGCAAAGAAGAATGCATGGAAGCACTCTTCAAACATGCAAATATCCAGCCAGTTATCAGTTCCACTGGTCAATTCATACATCTCTTCCTTTTTTAATTCTTAATCTATTTTTCAATATGTAGAGTCGCATGTTGATCAGTACTTATAATCCTGTTTCCTTTTATTTTCTTGATGAGCTGTGAATCATTTTGAGTAAAAAAAAAAGAGAGGAAAAAATCAACTTAAAAAGGAAAAAAACAAAAAGGAAATGAAAATATAATCTGTAACCTCTATGACTACATGCATCAATTGTGGTTAATTGTTTTGTATTTTCTTACTTACTGATTGGGTTGGTTATCCAAGATTAATCTTCTATAGAAGCAGTCATGCATACTTTCTCATTTTCAATTTTGCATCATACTTTGAAGCGAAACCAATCTTACAAAAAGCAATGCTTTTAGAGCTTTAATAATTTTATTACATTTTCAATCTTATATAGTATAAGTTAAAGTAAAAATGCTGCTTGGAAATGCATTTACTGATTAAGAAGTCGAGACATAATTATCAATCCAAGTGAGCGTAGCAGAAAACCTTCTCACCTTTTCCTTTTTAAAATTCACTATCCCTCTCCTATCCCCCCCCCCCCCCCCCCACCCCCAAAAAAAAAAAATTAATAGCCACCTCGCCTTACCCTTGATAGAATTTCTTTTTAAGTTTATTTTACCAATAAAATACACTAACTGATTGGGCAAATTATTTGTTTCATTTTTCGGCAAACTATTTTGTTGTGATCTTATTTGTAATTATCTCTTAAGTGGTTAAATAAGTGTAAAAATATCTTTCGAGTATCTTTAGCTGTTTATACTCTCCAGAGTTGCTAAGTACGTAGGATGTATTTAATAATTATGATAAAAATTTTAAAGTTTTTTAAGCTAATTGAGAGTACTTGAGTTAGGAAAGTGTTTAATTATTTGGTTAATAATTATTGTTATAACAGTGTGGAAGGGATTGGAGAAGGAGAACAAAGAGTTCTTTGAGGCGTACAACAAAAGCAGGGAGGATGGATCATCATCTACTATAACAGAATGCCAAATAGAGATAACAAGACAAGGAATCCTCAAGATGATGTTGGATTCATCTAAAGATACCAACGACAACCAAAACACTTAGCTGATGATATTCAGAAATTCTATCAAGTAGGATGATCTCTATAGCAATTTTAGTGAAGATTGTAAGGGAAATAATAAGATACACAGAAGAGGAAGATGGTTGTCGATTGTATTTAGGTCTATAAAATAATTGAATGGCCATACGACTATGCTGGTGTTCTTATAAGCACCTCAACTATTTCTTTTTAGTTTTCGGTAAAAATGATGCATAATATTAAAACTATACATTGTTACCAACTCACTAATCTCTTCAACAAGTAGGGGATTAATAACTCTATCGATAACGTCCTAGATAGATAGGAAGAAATTTTCGTCTAGGACGAAATTTTATATTACTATCTTCATTTCAGTATATTTGTCCATATCATATTTGGAGAGTTCAATATGTAATTTTTTGACCATATTTTTTTCTATATTTTATAAATTATTTTTAGTTATAAATTACTTATAGTACTTTTTATATAACTTTTAAATATATAATTATATTTTAAAAAACTTAAATAATTTATATCTGAATTTATAATTTATATTGAAAATTTTCGTCATTGTATTTCAAACCACATAAATTGAAACGGCTAAAATATTTTTATCTGTCTCGGTTAAACTTTAAATTCTGTTCTCCAAAGTTTGTACCCAATTAGCAGTGCTAGGAATAAACTATGCTATTGTCATGCAAAGAGCCTTACGCGACTGGCGTTACTGCCATGTGGTTATATTGACAACGCATCCTGCATGACTTGCCACCTTGCTGTCCTCTCTATTTATGGAATTGAATTTAATACTCAAGTATTATATCTGGTCACAGTGTGAGGACATTGTTATGCTGTCAGTAATCACCTGCTCTAGATGGTTGATAGGGGTGATTTTCATATTATATAATTATTTATTTTTAAATGTTTTATAATCCAGATTTTAAAAAAATTAATTACACATAAAGCAAGTTAGCAGGAACATATGAAGTCTAGCTAGCAAATCTTGTACTTTTGTAATATGGATGTCTAAATTCACTTTACTATTTGTAGAACCTCTTCTCAACTATTTGTAGTACAAAATTAAATCTAAGTCTCAAATCATATACTTAGTTGGGACATTTGGTCAAAAGGGACACTCAAGAGTGTAAATAGGTAAAAGGGAGAAAGTCTTAATTAATGTAATAGAAGGGACACATCTAATTAACGCTCTTAAACATAACTTTCTTCCACTCCCTTCATCCTAAAGTTTTATTTCTTACACTTTGGTCCTCACGTATATAAAAAATAAAATTTGCCAAATTAGGGAAATATTTTTCCCTCCGTTTATTCCCTCCTCTCTCTCTCTCTCTCTCTCCCCCTCCTCTCTTCTCTTCTCCCTCGCGACCTGAAAACACCATAGCTGTTGCGCATCTGCTTTCTTCAATCTCCATTCGTTTTCGCTATTATTCTTGCATTCCAACTCTCCCAAACGGAAAATATTGTCAGATCTAAATCCTTTTCGGTTAATTAAGTATTATTGACTCTAATTGAAAAAATAATTTGGGAAAAATACGCTGTAATTCTTTGAATAACAATTTCTGGTTGGCATTACTTTTAATTGGTTTGCTTGACGTTGAAATGCTTTGAATAATGTTTACCTGTTGGCCATTACTTGAAATTGGAAAGCTTGTCGTTGAAATTGCTTGAATAACGTTGGGCATTACTTCAAACTGGAAAGCTTGACAAGTCTCATATCTCCTGTAAGTGTAAATATCCGTCTTGCTAATCTCTACTATTCTAATTTTTGTAAAAACCCTTTTAAACAGTATGTTGCTGTTTTGAAACATCTTACCGTGACGATCGCAACATTATAAAGATTGTTCTACAAATACTCGTACAACGTAGTCACAATTATGGAACATTGTATTAGATGCTTAGGATAATCCTTTTGATGTTCCTATTGTGCTAGTCAGAGTTACGGAACATAATTTTGGTTGCCCGAATAATCTTACAGCATGTTCAGTAAATGCTATTCATAATGTTGGAACATTTTTTGTAGATGGTCGGAACTGATGTATCGATGTTTCACATCGGTATGCTTGTATTCTTAAACATCCATGGGCATGTTCGGATCTGTTTTTCGATGTTCCAGTATCCTTTGCTACCTGGACCACATTTGATGAATGTCTATCCTACCTTGCAGATATCGTTAAAGTAATGGAGGACAACATACTACTAGGAGTTGATTTTCTCGGTGAATGGGTTGAGCGTTCGAAATGCTATGCTTGGATTCCTAAGGTGAAAGAGACAAGACCTATTCTTGTGAGTAGGAATGTTACATATGATGAACTTGTCAACAAAATCATACGCAGTTGGGGGGTAAGTGATGATCCTAGGGATCTTTTCATTTCATATATGCTGAGTGTTGCCGCAAAGCAAAAGACTGCTCCATCTAAAATTAGGACTGATGATGATGTTCAGCTTTATATGGCTGATGTAGACCCAGCTGGGGCTAGGCCAACACTAAGGGTTAGTGTGATTCCAAGGCTTGAAGGAATTTCAAGTTCAAATGAACAAGATATGCATGTTGAGATGGATGACGATGAATTAAAACAAGGTGGAGAGGCAGACGAAGAAGGTGAAGAAGGTTGAGAAGTAGTTGGTAATCCTTAAGAAAGAGCACCATCACAGAGCAGCCGCAACGATTATTTTGGAAAAGACGGCATAGGTTTTGTAAAGGGTATGACTTTCAAGAACAAGCGAGAATTAGTGGTGAAGTTGAGGCTTGTTGCAGTGAGGAAGCCTTTTTCTTTCAAAGCTGTGAAGAATACAAAAGGTTATTTTATGCCCGATGTGTTGATGCAAATTGCAAGTGGTGGCTTCGAGCATTGAGGTATCATAGTAGTATACATTTTATATTACAATCTACAATGGCGAGTACACGTGCGGTGTGCAGCACCTGCAAAACCACCATACACATGCCACAGCTGATGTTGTTGGTGAATACATGAAAGATAGGTACATTGAGGGGAAAGGAATAACACCAAAAGACATCAGAGTTGCATTTAACAGAGAATTGGGATGCAACATTAGTTATTGGAAAAGTTTGAAGGGATGTGAGATTTCAAAGGCAATAGCAAGAGGGACACATGAACACAGTTATGAAATTTTAGAGGCATACAGTTATTATATGGTAAGGTCCCAAAATATTGGAAGCAAGACAACTTTGAAGCTTGATAGTTGTGGGAGGTTTAAGTATTTTTTTATATCTTACGGATCTTGGATTAGGGGTTTTCTGTATATGAGGAAAGTCCTTGCTATTGATGGGACTCATTTGTCAGGCAAGTACGGCGGTGTGTTGTTGTCTGTCGTTGCCCAGGATGCAGAGAAGCACATATTCCCTGTTGCATTCTGCGTTGTGGACAAAGAATGTGATGCTTCTTATGATTTTTTTTCGAACAATTGGTTGACATAGCCCAGTACAATGATGAGTGCAGCGTCATTTCAGACATGCATAAAAGCATAGCAAAATCAGTTGCCAAGTGGTTTCCCCAAGCTCACTACGGAGTTTACACGAGGCACGTTGCTGAAAATATCCGCACAAAGTTTCAATTTGGAGACCACCTGGTTTCCTATATATACTACAATCTGATCAACATCTGAGGTCAGATCTACGATATCTTCACGGACATGATCGATTTCTGTCAACCTACTAGTACTTGGAACTCCACTATCATGTTCTGGTGCTCTTAGGTGCCTTACTCTGCGAGGCATTGTTGTTGTTTCGCCTTATTGTTGTTGTTTCGCCTTATTGTTGTGCAGACATTTAACATTTATAGAAACCAGGCTTGGTGCCTTTTCGGTTGCATATGTGATGATTTGAAGAGGTGCCTATTCACATTGAATGGTTGGGGCTAGTACACGTGTTTTAATTGTGACCAGGGGTTCCTAATCCTTCCCGCGGAAGTCAGAACATCTTCATGGCGATACGAATCATCATATACTCGTTCCATTAGTCTATTGGTTTTTGACGTTTATAATTCAAATCAATCTTCATGTTTGAAAATTATTTATACCCTTCCAGTAGTCTATTAGTATTTTTTAAACTACTCATCATAATACACTTAACGGCTATCCCCTTCAATTCTAATCTGAAGCAAAGCAACGAATGCGTCACTTCAAAAAATTAAAAAAATACATAACGGCTAGTGTTGGATACAACACACTTAAGTCGGTTACCTCTTTTTCTCCTATAAATACTCGATCAAATCATTCAAAAAACTCTATACCACTACAACCTATAATCTTCAGCCATATATATATATATATATATATATATATATATGATACAAAATGGTTCGCCGACCTTCCTCCTCAATAGTTGCTACTACTGCAAGAACATGAGCAACCAATACAAGAGCATCCACGTCGAGAGTAGCAAAAACGACAAAGGGAGCAACCTTGAAACAAGAATGAAGAGGTGAAGCCAAGCAAAAAGAAAGAAGAACGGGAAGAGGGTCAGCCAAGCAAAACGAAGGAAGAACGGAAAGAGGTGAAGCCAAGCAAAACGAAGGAAGAACGGGAAGAGGTGAAGCCAAGCAAAACGAAGGAAGAACGGGAAGAGGGTCAGCCAAGCAAACAGAAGGAAAAATGGGAAGAGGATCAACCAAGCTAAGAGGAGGAAGAAAAAGTCGAAACACTTCTGCAGAACAACAAGAACGTGCAAATGATATTTTGGAACAACTTCGTGCTGAAGTTTGGGGTTGGAAGTTCAAACTTGAGGAATTCTTCGAATACTACAATAGGGACGTCAAAAAGATGTTGAAAGAAATAAAGAGGGTAAAGACCATGCTCCAGATAGCAACCTTGAAACAAGAAGGGACTGCATCACGTTGAAGTGAAAATGCATATTTTGGGTTTCTGACCTGGATGTTAATATGACTGTTTATTAAGTAATGTCTTAAATGCTAATATAATTAGCATACTTTTGTAAAGCGCTGAATCTTTGAATAATCAAGAATGTTTTTGCCTGGTTCTTGATTATCAATATCCATTAGAACTTGTCTGTAAAATTTGAACTAAATCAGACTTCGTTTGGTAGGTATGGGAAGAAGGTTTCAGTTTCCGTTGTCGGTAAATATTAAAAAGAGATTTTCGAGCTCGATTTTGGCGAATGAGCTCCAATTCAAAATCTGAAAGCGCCGTTAGGTTCATATGATTATTTTTGACTTGTGTGAACTTTCAGAAGTGAATTCTGAGGTCGTTCGGATAGTTCTGCTAAAATGCCGAAAGTTAAATAATTTGATATTTTTCCGTTTAATTCGCATCTTGAGTTTCGGGAATCCGATTTGAGATCCACCTTAACGAGTACGTCACATAAATTTTGTATAACTTGTATGCAAAATTTAGAATTATTTTAAAGTTTGTAGGGTTCTGCTTCAATATTCGTCACGAAAAGAAAATAAAAAAAAACATAAAATAAAATAGTTGGCGGTGGGAGGTAATCCCTTAAGCTACTTTTCGAAGTTTAAAACAAAGGGGAGCAGAAATAGAAAGTGAAACAGAGAACAAAGAAAACATAACAGAAACGTGAGAAATTAAAGGAAAAGGAGAAGGAAAAAGGTAGAATTTTCACCCCCGAATATTCAGGTAATGGTGTTAATCCATTTTTTCAGTTTATTACGTGTGTTTGAATATATTTTAACGGTAAAAATTGGGATATTAGACATCATTTTAATAAGTTCAATTGATAGTTTTAAAGGTTAATTGGACCCCGATAATGGAATTGATTATATATTTATACTCAGGGAATTATGGGCAACCCATAAATGTAATTTATTTAGGGTTTGGTTATGTGACTTCGAGCCCTGTATATAGGCCTGACCCGCACATTGTGTACGCGAATAGGGTATCAGGTTCCTTATCAGATTGTTCTAAGACGTAAGGAATGAAGCCTGTAGCCTTATTTGATATATTTTTCTGCTTATTGAATAGAGCAGGATCGTTTGGCAATGAATCCAAAGTACAAAGCAGTTGTTGAGTAGCAGTGGAACGAGGTAAGTGTTTATATCCATTTCTTTGGAGGCACTTGGCCTCGTGGATTTTCTACCACGTGTTCCTTACGTGTGTAGATGTCGATAGGCGTACTCATTACGGTTTAGCTTTGGATTTACATTGTATATTATATTGTTATGCCCTGTTGTTGGTATTGAATTGAGTATATGAGCATTGTACTCTGATTTTGAGTTTGACATATACTTCCCGGCAGTCGATGAGAGTCCCCTGCCGGTGATATATGTAGTAAATTGTGTGGTTACTATTATGTGTAAGTATAAATATATGGATCGGGTTGCACGCCGCAATAGTATAAATATATGGATCGGGTTGCACTCCGTAACTGTAATCACCTAATTTTGGCACCAAAATACGAAATTATGTAAAATAGCTGATTAATACCGAAAATTATCAAAAAATATATTTGTAACGTGATTAAGTGTTTAGCTATGATTTTATGTGAGTTAATTGTGCTTTTAAGATTTCATTCAACAATTATTTAGGTCCAAATTACCAAAAGTTTTTTTAGCTCTAAAGGTGGTTAAATTGTAGACAGAGCTTGGATTAATAGCCATTGGGCCAATGAAAATTGAAAAAAAGAAAAATGGAATGGTCCAGGCCCACTTTGTCACCCCGACCCGGCCCATATGGCCTTAATTTTCCAAATTCCTAATTCCCTTTAGTCAAAATTGATCAGAAACAAAACCAAATGCTTGGGCAAGCGTACCCATATCGCCGGACTCCTTGACGGCGACGGCGACCTCTCCTCCGGCCAAATTTTGCATCTCCAGAATCGCCTCTCCGCCCTCTTTACATATCCACACTTGGATTCCTCTGAAAGGTTGTGAATTGATGAAGATTTGGGATTTCAAAGATTTGTTCAAAAGGTGAGTTTTCTCCGGTCAATATATACCTCAATGGCTTCCCCTCACTGTCTTCTACTTGTTTTTTGAAGCCGTTTACCCCTAAAAACCCCACCCTGTGTTTGAACCCTAAATCCGCGGCGCCTTCTCCGTTCTCTTGCCTTCTCTCTGCCTTTTCCAAATAAAAAGACTCGTTTGGAGTCGTTTCATTGGGAAAAGGGAAAGATAGGGCTGTGTGTGTGGACGTTGGTGGGGATACCGTGGTGCTGTGATGAGGCGATGGTGATGATGTTTTGAAGGTCGCGTGTTGGGGGATTAAAATGGTGGCAGGTGTTAGCCGTGTATATGGTGATGTCTGGTTCAATGTCGAGTGGCTGGATTTTGAGGCAGCGACGATGGTTTGGTATCAATGATTCTATGGTATGTGTGAGCTTTGGCGAGGCAGTAGCAGAGACGTAATTGCATCAGTGAAACGGTGGGATTGAATTAGTGATGGTGTGACTGCGACAACGCAGCAGCGAGGCCGTAGCAGGGCTGTTTCATGTCGATGTTCATTGGTTTGGATGTCTCGATGTTTGAAACGATGGTTATGGTGAGTTGATGGTGGCTGCGGTCGAGGCAACGGTGTGAAGAAATGTGTGTGTGTGCAGCTGCGATGATGGCAAACCAGTGGTGATGGCTTTGGTTTTTGGAGACGCTAGGCAGCGGCCTGAAGGTTGTATCGACGACGCAGTGGCAGCGAGGCAGCTGTGCTTGGCGATGCAGCTTTGGGCTTTGCGGGTAGATAGGAAAGTCTCATTCTGCTTTCATAGTTTCCCTTTTAACTGCTATGTGTTTGTCCATAACTAGTGTACAATTCAGGGTATAAACTCGTGCTAATTTGAGTTCGTTCGCTCAAGTGCCAATTGAAAATATTATTGCTGTTTGCTACCACATTGTCAAAGCATGAATTGGTTAAACTACTGTGATTAGCTCTTTGTCTGAGTCGTGTTGCACGAGTTCAAGCCTCGCTTATTGGATTGTTTTAGTAATTGAAACTCTCAGATATTGTGTGTTAACATGTGGAGTAAAACTGTCGCATATGCATATTTCGGTGCTTGTATAGATGTGACTGTTAGGATTAATGAAATCGTAACTGTTCTTATTGTTGTTGTAGTACGAACTTTGTTCTCTATGGCGTTTGATGTTCCAGTAAGAGTGTGAGGTTGAGTAATACAAACATGATCTAGTTTTGTTATCTTTGTTCTAGTTTAGTGGTAAAACGAAAATTTGACAAAATAAAAGAGAGTTCCTCATGTATGTTTAGATAGAAATACCATGTATGTTTTGTGTGGATATTTAGATTAGATATTGTTTAGATTGAAATCTGTCTTTTGTTGATCAGTTGATTGGATTAGATGCTAGTATGGTTAAGTTGATAGATGTATGGCTTCTGTCCCGTTTATGTTCACTATACTGAAATGAAGTTGACTCACTGACCATCGGTCGTTTGTCTTAAACTCTTGTTTGATATCTGTTCAAGCATGAAGGCTCACATAAATGAAACTGTGAGTCGAGGGTGTGAACTATTGGTTTTTATCAGATGTCTGAAGCTTGTCCCTTTGTCTAAGTGATTTAGCTTCTTTGTTCAAATTGGTTGTTGAAAGCCTGGGATTTGGTTTAGTTAGAGATCAGTAAGTCAGAGTTATGGTTAGTCTGTTTGGGAACTTTGTTTCAGGTTTTTGTTAATTTGTTCTCAGATGGACTTAGTCCATTCATGTAGTTTGATCATGGTTGTTGACTTGTTGAGATAATTTAGATGACATGGGCTTGATGATGTCAAATGGGATGTCAAAATTGAGTCAAGGGAGGTACAAGGTGGCAGCAGAGTGCTGCCCTTTTCTGGGTTCTGGTACAGCCCTGCAGGCAGAGAAATAATGGCCTGAAAATGCTTAGGCTTGGGTGGCACATGGGCTAGTCCTTGGCACTAGTACACACCCACTTCCCTCTCTATTTCAAGGGGGTTTTCACTCTCTTTTAAGGAGGGGGAACAGAGCTGAAACAAGGGGGGAACAACAGATAGATAGAAAACAAAACAAAATAACAACAGAACACAACAAAGATCTGATCTCTACTAACAGAGAACACTTCACAGGAGAGATCTGAAAAAGCACAAAGAAAAAAAAAACACCTTCACTCCTAAGAAAATTGGTCCCAGATCTGAAAGTAAAAGTTAGGGAAAGTGAGATAAAGAGTTGGAATATAAAAGTCTTGAGTTAGAATTGAAGTTTAGATTTAAAAAGGAGGCTGTTAAGGTGTTGTTACTGCTGCTATTGTTTGGTTTAAGCTGGTCAGTTTCCTGCTGTTGCTGCTGCCTCTTATTTTGCTGCTGCCCCCCTATTTTGCTGGTTCCATTTGTTTTCTTGAGGCTACTGTTGGGGTCGATTTTTGCTAGTAAATCCTACATTAGGTTGGTATTATCTCCACCTTTGTATTTTATTTTGAAAGGCATTATTGTCACGTGTATGAGGTGGTTTAAAGTAGGCCTAAAACATCTATTATCTTTCACTTGTGTTCATGTTCTAGTATGATATTTTCATACTATAACAACATTAGTATGATTTATTGAAGTAAAGATGTCCTTTGCCATGATTTGTTTAGACAGTAGCCATTTCTTTCTTTTCGAACCAGTTCTGCAAATACATGAAAACTTGTTAAAAGTGGATAAAATTGAAAGAAACAGGCTAGGTGGGAATTTAGAGGAAACTGAAATGCAAATCTGAAACGTTAAATTTGTATAAGAGGAAAGTACATTTGGTGCAAATCCTTTCACAAAATAGTACTATTTTTTTTTTTTTTTTTTTTTTTGATTGATTTGAAGTTATTTCCGCCTAACTTTAGTAAGGCAGCCATCATGGGTTTCAAATGGGCAAACAGTCGAGGCACATGTTAAACTTTGCCACAAATATGAAATTGATGTGGGCTTATCGACTCTAGACTAATGAGTTGGCAACTTTGTGAAATGTTTAGTTAGTCTATTAACTCAAATATGAAATCGAAAGAAAGCTGTATAATGGCAGTATTAACAAGGAACGATTAGGCAAGTTTAGGTCGAAACAAGTTTAACGTCAAGATTAGGCAATATTAATAGGTCAAAACAAGCTTAAACAAATAATAAGTCAACTGTTCACATGAAACTCATTTAAGTCAAGAGATTTCGAACGAGTGAAGTACCTGCGCGATTTAATTGATTTAAGTCGAAAGATTTCGAACGAGTGAAGTTCTCGCGCGATTATATTCGATTGGAGTTTTCAATTGTCAAACGGTAAAAAATTAATAATAAGTTGAAGCGTAACAAGATCAAGGAAATTATAATAAACAATCTCAAAAGAGTCGAAATGCGTCAACAAAAGCAACTGTGCTTGGCACAGGACTCGAGGGTGCCTAACACCTTCCCTCGAGTCAACCGAGATCCTTACCCGGAACTCTGACGCAGACCATTTACGAGTCATAGGTGTTCTAGGTACACCACTTTGGTGACTTGGCACACCTTTAACTTGTCAAGTGGCGACTCCGAAATTCTCTTAAATATTAGTGTACCTATAAACACCGTCACAGACCTTTTAAAACTAATAAGTATTTTCTTTTAAGTTAAAAAAGGGTCGTGACAGTAACAATATAAATATATATGGATCGGGTTGCACGCCGCAACAGTATAAATATATGGATCGGGTTGCACGCTGCAACAATATTTGCATATAATATGATGTATTTCTGATTGTTGATATGTTCAGGATACCTATATGTTCTATCTTATGAACCCTGGTTGTTTATGAGTTTATGGTTCCATACATGTTTCCAGTTATTATCTGGCTTTGCCTTTTGTGGTTAAGATAAGGTGAATTTGGTTTATCTGCTTTTCTTCTCCCTGGTTAGCTATCCTATTCTTTGAGTTGGCTAGTCTGCCCCACTTATTGTGTCCTTTTGACTCACCTTTGTTTGTTGTTTGTTTCTTGTCATTTATTTTGTTTCGGCAGGTTCCCTCCAGGATTGAGTTCGCTACGTTGTTAAGGAGCCAAGACGATTTCAGCTGTCAGGGTGAGCCACCTTTTAGTCCGGATGGCCACCAGTTTTATGTTTATTATTTCAATTGTATTCTGCTCTCTTCAGGAGGAGTATGTATTCTTTTTTACTCTTATATGTCTAGTATGGATAACCCTAAACCTAGTATGTTGGGTAGTCAGCTGTAATTTCTTTTGTACAGCTTAGAGGTATCAGTATGTCTGTGCTTTTTTCTAAGTCTTATTTTTATTTATGAATTGAATTATATTTATTTTCCTAATTTAATTGGTAAGGATTTGCCCGACGGGTCTAGGGAAGGATGTCGAGTGCTCGCATGGCCTTGCCGGGTTTTTGGTCGTGTCAAATGGTTTAGGCTTAGATTCGGTGTATCAGGTAGAGTGCAAACAACGGTGGCCAGCAGGTTGCCATGCCATGTACTGATCCTATTGCTCTATGCTTATTTTGTAAAAATGGATCCATATCATCATCGTCTTTTGTTTTTGGGACATGTAAAGGGACAATGTATGTATGACAGGACTGGACTTGTATTTGCCTCCAAAATTGACATTGGCCGGTAGCATCTGTTCAACATTAGTCCATATGCCTCAAAATAACTAATTTCCGTTGGCCATATTATCTTGTTCAAAATCAGTCCAATTTGGCCAGTGAACGGTACTCATAGGCTAACAACACGGTGCAACTCTATTCAGATCAGCAAAATATCAGAATAACAATATCACAGAAATCTGAATTTCCATGAAAGCAAATAGTTAGTCAAATTCGAGTCAAAACAATGAATGCATCAAATTGAACGGGAATGCATCAGCTGCTAAGACGAACATAATGAAGTAAACAGGGAACAATTCAAACCAATTCACAACTGAAATGATAGAGATCCGATCAACGCCAGGTGACCCTAAAAATTGAACGGAACAAAGAGAACGACGGTTCAGTAGTGAAGGGAATCCTCAAGGAATTCAAGCTTGAAAGGAACCAACGTAAATCTAGAATTGTTGACATATCAGAAAGATGAAAATGGATGAATAATGAACAAATCGAGCCAAATCCCTCAAATAAATGGAACAAAAAAATAGGAACATGTATGTCACTTTCGATGAGATGACAGTGATGATAAGAGTCGTAATCACTAGCTGTCGTTCAAGGAAAACGATCATCGGTTAAAAATGATGGGGGAAGGAGCAACCGCCTATGATCGGACTTTCGGACCAAGAATCTGGCGGCGCCGCCGCTACGTCGGTGACCCATGGCATTACTTCTACTGGTGTTTCCTCCCACTCCCTTTTCGATCTGTTCCTGATCCCTTTTCGTTACCATTCTCACTATTTTTGCATCTCTATGTATGGTGTGTATTCACCATTGCTGATGGTTCTCTCTGTACCCCCTTTTCCCCATCTGTCAATGCCCCTGGTCCCTCTATTTTTTTATTACTGCTATCTGTGTGTGTTTACACCACTGGTGTTCTGAAATTTTAGCTGAAAGAAGAGAATAGTTGAGGAAGAAGACGAAGGGGAGCTGTCTCTCTATTTTTGATCTATCCCTCTCAATTATCAAGCAATGAGCTGCATAAAACACCATTTTAAAAAAACTGTTCGGAATCGGGCATGATTGAGGGAATTAGAGGACCTGATTTTACAAGAGAGACGTTGGAAATGGATTCTCATTATCTGATTTTGATTTTTGGGGTGATATAAGGAGCGACTTTTGGAAGGTGTATGACAAAGGGGGAGTGATTTTTGGTATGTGACATATGGAAGAATTTTCTTTCAAAATTTCAAAATAGAGAATGTATTTGGACGAACTTTTGTCCAGGTTTCCACCAAAGAGAATTTTGATTTAAAAAAAAAAAAGAATAGATAAATAAATGGGGAGTAGGTGATTATATGATGAAAATTTGAATAGATAACAATTCAAATTTTATAAGAATTCAAATCCAATGAATATAGAATATAAATTGGACTAGAAAGTTAAGTTGGACTAATATTTAACTAAAGGTGCATCATGAAAAATATTTAAATATATATATATATATTTATATAAATGAATAGAAAAAATGCACACACAATAATAATTGGGGTCAAATTAAATTAATTAAGTATAAATAGCTGCAAATAATTACTGAACGTTATTTATACAATAAATTGTACAAATACCCATAATTTGTCATGCATTTAATAAATAGCTTATATGATGCAAATTATATAATATTACCACACCTAGATATATAATGTATAAATACTGGATAACACAAAGAAATGCATGCTTTCTAATACTTATTTTGCTCAAATAGTTAGAATTGCACCTTCAAGTTAAATAGTCATTTATTAAAAAAGGATGGACAAAATTGGGTGTCAACATGTATTATCTTTGCAAAATCTGATAAAATAGTATTCACATTGGAAAAATGGACATTGAACTAATTTCTTAATATTTAGGACTTTGAATCCAACTAATATTTATTTGCTAATTGATCTGGCTAAGTAATCGCCTCAATAAGTGCTTATGAAAATTTAATTATTCTCTTCGAATAGATAACGCGATATTGAATAAACTTATGACCATTTTATGTAATCCTTCAACCAGTTTTTTCCTTATGATAATTTTAAAAATTACACTTACTTTACGTTCAAACATGAAATGATTTAGATTTCTTTTATACAATTTTATTGTTCAATTATGAAGATACGATATTATTAGTACTATTACATAAGCGTGGAAGAGAGCAGGTTCCCTTCGTCCTGCCTGTGGTTTCGTGCGCCGATTTTCCGAAATAGCCACTTTCTTGGGCTTTAATTGAAGAGAAGCCTATGCCTAATGAGGGCGTTTTTGTGATTTTATAGTACTCTACTTGATAACTATAAAAACTTAAAAAAAAAAATTATAAAGTTGTTGATTGAATGAAAACCACCGTTCCAAATTCTATTGTCCATACTTGCCAACTTCATCTTCCCCTGTCTTCCTCCACAACTATTCTCTGTTTTCTCTTAAATTTCTTGGTTGCAACTCTTTCTGGTGAGTTATGGCTTTCCTTACCATGTTTATTATCTGTTTCATTATTATATTTAGGGATGTTGTACTCCTCTGTTTGGCTTAAATTGGTTAGTTCTTTGTGGTACATAGTTGGCTCCTAATTTTCATTTTACCTTCTCTGTATAAGTGTATTGCATACAAAACTTCTGCACATCATAATACCAATATCCAATACTCCTAATTGTTATTTCAAAACTTGTGAAGATATTTTTGTCGTATTGATAAAAGTGAAAAAAGAATTATAATGAAGTTATGTACAATCAAAGTTTTGACAATTTTGATGCAAGCTCTGGTATGTTTCCACTCATCATGAACTAAAACAAGAAATCACAAATAACCCAGTATTCCTTGAAATAAGTGTGAGGGACGACATTAATTATTCGCGTAGTGCCCCTTTACAATTTATTAGGGTTAGATTGTGAAGTTGCTGCCCATTAGCAGCTGACTGCTTACAACTCATTTCTCGGACTTCTTATTTCTCTGTAACACAAGTTATGTGGTTGTGATACACTGTTTGATCCTAAATCTATTTATTGACCATAGCTTTATTTTACTTTCATGAAATTTTAGTTCTTGGGCATACATAGTGCAGAAATATCATATGATAATTGAGGTATTGTAAATATAATTCAATTTAAATTAATCAAACAAGGATATTAATTATTATATTTAGTTGTATCTATCATTATGCCTGCATCATCTGAACTTTTGAAAGAATTGGCTAGAGTGTCATCCGGGTGAAGTGAGAATTTCAATTTCATTATGATAAAGAAAAACACCAGTATGATAATTGGTTGAAATTGGGTTGAAATAGCTCTTCTGATCTTAAAAAAAAAAGGCAGGCATGGTTTAGTGGGATGAAACGTGATTATAAAATAGGGAACACTTATTTGTCAACTAATGTCTATTGATGACAATTTCTTCTAAGATCCTAAGTAAAAGATGGGTGTAGATACTTGTATACTCTGAGTCTTCCTTGAACTCTACTTTTTATGTTGATTAATTCAGGTCTTCCTTGAGCATTATTTTCTATCTTGACTGCCTATGTTGTTACCAATCCGACTCTGCTATTAGTAGGTATTTTCTTTTACTTTTCGTTTACTCGGTGCTGTATTTGTGACAAAGCATACTTTAGAAGATAATTTGTTGGTTGTACTATACAAATATTGCAGTAGTTGTAAAATTACATTTTATTTATGTTTTTAGTAAGGTATTGAAAGTGCTTAATTCGATCTTTATGGTTGTCAGATATGTATTCACAGTCATATCTGCAGTTAGCTTTTGGTTCGGCTTTGAATTTTAATACTTGATTTTGGTCTTTGTTTCTGTCTGATGAAAAAGAATAATGATTATTTTGTAGGTTTGTAACGTTATTGCAGTATTGACACTAGCAACGTTCAGTTTTTTTATAGAAATGGATTGTCGGTTAACAAGAAAACGTCGTTCCTCAATGACCCAAGCTGATAGAAATGCCAAACGTCGTGAAATGTATGATAATATGAGCGTGTCTAAAAAAAATGCTATGCTGCTACAACAAAGCCTCAAGAACCCTGAGGCAACAAGTATACGTCTCCTTGCAAATACAAATGATGAAAATACTACTGAATCAACTAATCTTGCAATTGGAGCCTCATCTTCTGTTTTAAAAATATGTCAAAATTTGAACTCTAACTTTAATTATATTGTGGATATATATAGCTTAAATTTGTACTGCTTATGCTCTTGCATACGTTCATCTTTTTCAAAAAATTATGCTTGCAGGAATCACCAACAATGAAGCTTCTCTCTTCTCAAATGTTCTTGATAAAGGAAAAAATGTGGTTCATCCTTTTTGCATTTTCGAAAAAGGTAAGCCTGCAAACCTGCATTGGTTGTTTATGGTTCTATATATATTTTATGCCAACCATCTAATCGATAATTATACTTAACCAGGTTCAATATCAGGTACCTCAAATAAACCATATACTGCAGTCTTTGAAACACCTATAACTAAAGGTTAGTATTGTCGTAGTGCTTACTTTATATTATTTAATGTACCTTCTTTTTTCGGCCGCTTAAGGTTGTTTGGAATATGTAGGTCATGGAAATAATAGAAGAACTGTGACTAATAATAAAAGAACTCTGGCTAACAATAGAAGAACTGTGACGAATATTAATCGATTACGGTCTGAGTATGTTCCACTTAAAAAAATTGCAAACTGTAAATTTTGTTGTGCCAAAAAATTTGAATATGAACCACCTGGATTCTGTTGTGCTAGTGGTAAAATTAAGTTAAGTTCTCATAAAATGCCGGCTGGATTGAGAAATTTATATTCAGGAAAATCTAAAGAATCTAAGCACTTCCAGACGTACATTAGAACATATAATAATATGTTTGCCTTTACATCGCTTGGCGTCAATTATGACAAAGATTTAGCGAAGAGAAATCATGGTATTTACACGTTCAGAGTTCAAGGACAAATGTATCACTTGATAGATAATTTATATCCTAAAGAGAAAAAGCTTAGAAACTTGCAGTTATACTTTTATGACAATGACAATGACAATGAACTGAGAAATAGAATGGCTTGTTCTGATAAAATAGATGAGTTGATAGTAAGAGAACTGAAGGACATACTCAAAGGTAATCCGTATTCAATATTTCTTCGATCTTTAGCAGAGATTCCAAACTTACAGAACCTTCATATAGCACTAAAATGTGACTCTGGGTTAGATCAAAGGGTTTTCAATTTGCCTACCACTAATAAGATTGCAGCAATATGGGTTGATGAAAATGACGAATCTGCCGTTCATGCGCCTCATGTTCAAGTTTACACTCACAATGAGAAAACACAAAGGGTTAACTATTACTTTGGCTGCTATGATCCTTTACAGTATCCGTTATTGTTTCCTTATGGTCAAAGTGGATGGCATTGTGGTATTAAAAAATATCAACAACAAGAAAATACTAATAGAAGTCATGCTTTGTTCAAATCTGAAGAATTACCAAACGTAAAATCTTTCGCTTTTGTTGATGGTTACTTTGACGTAGAAGATCAGGTTCTACAAAAAGGAAAACGAAAAAGAGATACAGTTTCTGTTCGCGAATACTATTGTTACAAACTACAGATGAGAAACGATGATGAAGATGAAATTCTACATACTGGAAGGTTATTTCAGCAGTATTCAGTTGATGAATATATAAAAATGGAAACTCAGAGGTTAGATTTTGTCACATTCAATCCAGATCTATTCAGAATGGAAGTATTACAAAGACTTTTTGACATTTTGAGACTTGGTGAACGAGATGCTTCTAATGTTGGAAAAAGGTCATTTTTGCCGACTTCATTTATAGGAGGACCAAGAGACATGCGTCAACGATATATGGATGCTATTACATTAGTGCAATATTTTGGGAAACCAGATCTATTCATAACTATGACGTGCAACCCAACTTGGAAGGAAATAAAAGAACATTTAGCACCGTGTGACGAAGCACAAAACAGATCTGATCTGATAAGTAGAATATTTCGAGCTAAAATAGAAGAATTAAAGACAGATATAATAAAACGAAATATCTTCGGAAAAGTTGCTGCTTTTATGTACACTGTAGAGTTTCAAAAACGAGGTTTGCCACATGCTCATTTTCTCATTATATTATCTCCAGAACACAAATTGTTGACATCAGAAGCATACGATGATATTGTAAGTGCAGAACTTCCGGATGCTAAGGCGGAACCATACTTGTGTAAGCTTGTTCTTAAATATATGATGCATGGGCCTTGTGGTAGTTTGAATCCGACTAACTCTTGTATGAGGAAAAAAGGGCATTGCAAGTTCAAATATCCAAAAAAGTTTGTTGATCAAACATCAAAAGGCACTGATTCGTACCCAATTTATAAAAGACAAAATACTGGAGAAACAGTAAAAGTAAGAGAACAATATCTGGATAACTCTTGGGTTGTTCCGAACAATCCTTATTTACTTGGAAAATTCAAGTGTCACATAAATGTTGAAGTTTGCTCTGACATTAAAGTTGTGAAGTACCTATACAAATACATTTGTAAGGTACATGATAAAATTGCATTTTCTGTACAAAATTCTGATACAAATGTGGAGATAGACGAAGTGAAAGAATATCAGTCTGCTAGATGGGTCTCACCTCCCGAAGCTATATGGCGTCTCTTTGGCTTTCCAATTAGCGAAATGTCTCCAAGTGTCTATCGTCTACAGCTACATCTCGAAGGGCAACAACTTGTCTCCTTTAGGAATAACGTGGATGTAAATGATATTGTGAACAATCCAATGATCAAAAGAACGATGCTAATAGATTTCTTTAGGATGAATGACACTAATAAATATGCTAAGGACCTGAATTTGTTATACAAAGAGTTCCCTGAATATTTTGTGTGGTCCTATAGTGGTAAATATTGGTCACGTCGACAACGTGGTCGGGTCATTGGTCGCATCGTAACATGTCATCCAACAGAAGGAGAACAATATTATCTTAGATTATTACTTATGCATGTTCGAGGACCAACGTCCTATGACGATCTATTGACAGTAAATGGGGAATATTGTACTTCTTTTAGAGAATCGGCAGAAAAAAGAAGATTGTTACATTGTAATAATAGTTTGATGGAATGCATGTCCGAAGCAGCAAGTTATCAGATGCCATACAGTTTGAGGCGCTTATTTGCAACATTATTAGTGTACTGTAGTCCAACCAATCCAAAAGAGCTGTGGGAGTAATTTGAAGAGTCAATGTCTGATGACTATAAAACGTTACAATCTATTGAGAGAAAAGAAATTCGATATCAAGTTTTGAATCATATCAACGATATTTTGCATTCTATGGGTCATGATATAAATGAATATGAACTTATTCCAGAAACTATTAGGCCTTCTACAGCCGCGAAAGAGGCAAAAGAGATTCATTTTGAGAGAACTATTACTGTAACCGAGGAAGATCTACATTTGCACAAGAGAGTAAACAAAAATCAGCTGACAGCATATAATTTGATTGTACAAAGAGTATTTTCGAACAGAGCGGGCGCTTTTTTATTGATGGCCCAGGAGGCACTGGAAAAACTTTTTTATACCGTGCTTTATTGGCTACTGTGAGATCTATGGGATATATAGCTTTGGCAACTGCTACTTCTGGTGTTGCTGCTTCTATTCTCCCAGGTGGGCGTACTGCACATTCACGATTTAAAATACCTATTGATATTAATGAGAATTTCAGTTGCAATATTAGCAAACAAAGTGCACTTGCGAGTTTAATTAAAGATGCAAAATTGATCGTGTGGGATGAGGCATCTATGGCAAGAAAAAAAATGGTGGAAGTTTTTGATTTGCTGTTGAAAGATCTTATGGACACAAATGTATTATTTGGGGAAAGGTTGTTGTTTTTGGAGGTGATTTTAGACAAACTCTCCCTGTGGTGCGGAACGGAAAAAAAGAAGATTTCATTAATGAAAGTTTGTTGTATTCGGATATTTGGACTAAACTTGAAAAAGTACATTTGTCTGAGAATATGAGGGCTAGAACAGATCCTGCATTTTGTGATTACTTGCTAAGAGTTGGAAATGGAGAAGAACGTGTCAATTCAGCAAACAAGATTGAAATCCCAGAGTCTTTAATTATTCCATTCACAACTGAAAAAGAATCTTTAGATAAGTTATTTACCGTTACATATCCTGAGTTGAAATTTGATACTAATGTTTCTTATGCAAACTCCCGTGTAATATTGACAACAAAGAATAATTTTGTCAATGAAATAAATGACATGCTTATTGAACGATTTCAAGGAAAAGCAAAAACATTTGTGGGTATTGACGAAACAATTGAATTGGAAAATCAGACACAGTTTGAAGACTTATTACATAGTTTTAATCCTGCAGGTTTGCCTCCTTATGTGTTATCTCTGAAAAAAATTGTCCAATCATACTATTACGAACTTAAATCCATATGAAGGTTTATGCAATGGCACACGACTAACTTGTTCTGAATTTAAAACCCATGTTATAAGTGCTACAATTACAACAGACGACTTCAAGGACATGCACGTATTTATCCCAAGAATTCCGTTATTGTCTTCACAGGATGAAAAATTGCCCGTTCAATTTAAAAGGACACAATTTCCTGTAAGATTATGCTTTGCTATGACTATAAATAAAGCACAGGGTCAGACACTAGATTTTGTTGGAATTTATTTGCGCGAACCTGTATTTTCGCATGGTCAACTTTATGTTGCTTTATCAAGAGCAAAAGTTCAAACTGTGTAAAATTGTTGATTCGACCGCCTACACCAACTAGCGAGGATGATCATTCAACATGTAACATAGTTTATGATGAAATAATTCAAAAGGCAGTCCCGTGATGTTGGGAAACGTTCCTTGTAGAATCAAAAGGGAGACAAAAGAAGAGCGAGGTATGTTCATGTGTATCTTTAGCTATTCGTTGTAGAATTCTTCTTGATTTACGTCGTGTAAGTACTTTTATGTTTTGGCATCTATAGGTTGGCCATGCGATATTCTTCTTAAAATAACTGTCACGCACATTCAGCTTTCTTTATATTGGTCTCCAGGCAATGAGGTTTAAGGTGTCATTACATCTTACTTTACCAAACATTATCAAACCTCCGATATAAGATGACAGTCCCCCTATCCAGGGATAAATGTTTTCAAATTAACTGAACAACCTGAAATTGTATTTAAGAATGGTCACTCATGGATCACTGAAGTATCCACAACTAAGATGCTTCAGCTATTACTCATGTTGTGCATGACATTGTTGCAGAATTTTATCCAGATGATTGCCCGCTTGCACAAGACCTTCTGAGAATGTCTGTCCTGCTAATGCTATACTACAAAAGGTTCTTGCAACTTTCACATCCTTCCCAACTCCTTGTAAATTGTGCATATCTTATGATGGCTGCTTTTATTAGGCCCCTGGTGTTGGAACCAGTTCCGACATGAATACTGGTAAGGCTTCTTTGTCCCCTTCCATTGAGATTCTCATTATAGGACTCATAATCGTGATAGTCACTTCATTCGATTATCGCAGTTGTGATTTGGTGTGTATCTCAGTTTCCCCTTGAGATCACATTTCTTGTTTGTTCCGATTTTACTGCCTATTCAGATCTGCTTTAATTTTTCTTATTGACAATTGCGGCATAGTGTATTTTGCTTATTTGATAGCAGCTTCTATGGAGTTCTGTCCACGTAGGTGTAAAAAGTATTTATCTGTGATTAGTATTACGGATTTTTCTTCCTTTTCATCAGTATGGCGTCAAATATGTTCCGATTTTTAGCTTACCAAATATTCGATATGCTGAAGTTTTGTATTCTGAGTTTCTTTCTAATGACTAATAGTTTATGAACTTTCCCTGGTATATGTTCAGAGATTTCTTCTCTGCTTCTCTGCTGAATTTGTTTGTTTAACTTAATGTATTTGTATAATTTATAAACATATTCTCTTTGAAATCATCCTTAATATTTTTGTCATGTTTTCACCTAGGGATGAATTTAGGGAAAGAAAAATCACTAAGCTAAAAAAAATTGAACAGAATTTTCTTGTAAAAAGAAGCGGCATCTCCGAAGGAGAATCGGCAAAATGGAAGAAATCATGACAACAAAGAAAACAATACAGAAATATAATATGTCTCCCCTTGGTTGAATACTCCTCCACATATTTTTGTTGACTCTCCCAACCTTTTGTATACATGAGGCCTTTTGCCAATGTATTCAGCTAAGAACTGTTATAAGGTGACTATATAGTACACATTACGTGTTTGTGGAGATGGATATTTTCCTCAAGGAGGGGAAAATAGCAACCTCAGAACCTTAAGTCGACTAATTATCACAATAATGTGTTAAAATACATTTTTCTTCGTACAAAAGAGTTGGTTTGACAATAAGCTTAAACCTGATCGAGGGAATAGGCATGTTTCCATCTAAACTAAACACCAAAAAAGGAGTCAGATACTAAAATTGTAGATGAAAGTGACTCCTATATAAACAATTATCGCAACTTCCTATTTTACTCCGAGGTTTCAAGAGTACATTTTCAATTTTCCAACTTAATGCTCTCTCAATGTATCAGATAAGGTTAAAGTTGAGAGAGCATTAAAACCTAACTTATTTTAATAGACACGTTATAAGGAAAATCACAGAGCTTTTGTTCCTTCTGAGAATGTCTGTCTTACTAATGCTATACTACAAAAGGTTCTTGCAACTTTCACTTCCCTTGATTTATTCTATCATGCACTTAATCTGGTTGTCAACCTGTTATATATATCTTAAAGCTTAATCATGTTTATTTCTAAAAATTACCTGTGTAACTATAACAGGGTAGAGTTTTGGCTGAGCGTTGTTAAGGTTGTGGTCGTTGCCTTCCCATTTGTCCATATGACAAAAATAAGTGGGTACTATCTGAACCCTTTTATGTTGGCATTGTTGCTTCTGTGCACTTTAATTTCATGAAATTCTACAACTGAACTTCTTAAGAGGGATGATGTTAATCCAATAGAAATTCATACCAGTAGAAAGTATAAATTGTTCTACTAAATGCATTCTCCTAAATCGTTCAAGTGTTAATTGTTACTACTTATTATGTTGCGGCACAAGAGGTACATACTTGAGATATAAGTTTGCCAATAGAATATGATTTACTAACTACAATTTCCATAAGTTTTTAAGGATGAAAGTTCTGCTTCTTTTGGTTTTTAAAGAGTATACATTACACTATCAAATTGACATCGATTTGTAGCTACCAAATTTATCGCATCTGCTTCGTTATTTTTGGAATAGGGAGCCTGCGGTATTTAAAGAACTTAGGACTGGGTTGGTAATATATCCCAAACCTCATTAGTGCAATACATTTGTGAATTGACCATGACTAGCTTAACCAATTGTATATAGTGGCAATGTGGATTTCATGGCAGTATCTGAACCTGTTCCTTTTACTGATTCTTAACACTTTCAGTAAAGTTATTTATTTAGATTATCTATAGGAGTGCTGTATCTTCAGTGCTAACATTACATTTTTTAATCTTTTTCCCCAAGAATATATTAATGAATTACTGTAAACATGGGTACCCATTTTTGAAGGCTTCTTCCCGTGGCTATCAGACTAGCAACAACCATGTACCAAGACCGGATCTCGCAGGGAGCTCTTAGGAATATCCTATGCCTCTGAATGTCGACGAAGGTGTACCATCTGATGTATTATAAGGAAAATATGGCCAATGAGGATGACAGATTCCCCTACAGATATACAAAGAGCCACATAATGCCAGACAATCCTCCTACAACGTATGTTCGCAAATAAGAGGCTAAAGAGCGTACTCGGCAAATGAATGGATACGCACTGTTAAAAGTAAATTTTCGTTAGAACTGAGAACTACTTCTATGTCCACTGTTAAAAATGAAATTTTCGTGGTCTATACGATTGTTGTGTATGCTTAGCTTGGACCAAATATTTATGTAATTTATCGGGCTGCTATAGGCTGTTATGAAAAATGAACCTTTCAAAGTTCATTAATCTTAGCTCTAACAGGTGAATAAACTGTATTACATTTTGTAGAGATAGTAAAATCGATAAAAGAGACAACACAAGAGGTAGAAATCTAAAGAAATACTGCAAATATTTTTATTAAGTTCAACCTCAGTGCAATTGGGCCCGTGCACAGCACGGGTTGCCCCCACTAGTAATAGAAGAGATATGGTACTATTCATTGACGAACCACCATCATTAACTAATATCTACAAATTCATAAGTTGGTTCAAATTTTCAGACGATGATCTGCGACATAAATTAAAATCAATGAAAATATTATAAGAAGCAGCAAAAAAATTAGAACATTTATAATCATAAAAGAAATACATTGATAAGTATCTAAGCTTTGATTACACGTGCAAAAACCCATAGCCAGAAGTTAGTTAATACCTAAAGATAAAAGGTGATCATATAACTTTATAACTGGGTGGAAAGTCATAAATAAAAATAAGGTCTCCGAGATCTTCTAAGGAATGGAATTTCTTTATTTATTGATATATTACTCATTTCAAGAACTTACATTTTCTCCTTGATTAAATGTTACAACTCATAAAGGTTGTTGAGGAAAACTTACGTGATTTATCAAAATTATGACTTATTATTGATATAATACACGCGTAAAACGCATATTCAAAAATTAGTTTGAAAATAAAACAGATTACTTATTATAATATTTAAAGGTAATATGATAATATAAAATAATTTTGCAACGACAATGTCTAAACCGTGGTTTCTTAATAATAACTATTGTTTCAAAGCATCATAGTTGCTTGAAAGAAGATACATTAAAACGTCTTAAATTGCCTTCATCAATGGTGTCATTCTCAAAGACTACTGTTGGTAGTATACTTTAGAGCATCTCGCGGTGCACTGCCACCAAAAAGAGGTACAACTAAGTAGAGAAGATTGGGCCAAAAGACCCTCTCAAGTCTTTAATTAATAAAAGGGGACGCGCGTGGAGCGTTACATAACGCGCACATTTAACATTAAAACATGTGCCATATTCGAAACAACAAAATTTGCGGGCCTTTATTAAAAACTTTTTGGACTAAATTAGCAATCCCAAAAACTTTTAATCAAAACGTGGGAAATGAACCGAACGGATATAGTGCAATCATTTAAAACATCGAACCCCAAAATCTTCTCTTACATACTTCTCAAGTCGTCTCTTCTACAGTCTTCTACGCAATTTTCTAAACATCATCGTCGCCGACCATATACATCTCTCCGGGTAACATCTAAAGGTAAATTTTGAATAATATTGATGTTTTTCAAGTGAATCAGGGTTTATTTTTTGCTATTTTGCTATTTTAAAAAAAATATGATTTTTACGCTTTTTTACTGTACTGGAAGAAGTTCTTATGAAAATCTTTATTTTTGTTGATTTTTTCATCAAATAGTGCTATGTTCTTGTACAAATAGTGAAGTTTTTGCATGTTTATGTTATATTACCATGTTAAGAGCATACTCCTTCGCAGAGTCAAACATCGTGAGACAGTATTCTAAACGTGTGATAGGATGTTTGAAGTTGGTGATGCATTTTAGATGATTTTTGTTAAAATAAATTAGGGTTTTATAAAATAAATATGCTAAAGGTTGAAAAAATGTTGTACAACTAGTGAAGTTTTTGCATGTTTATGTTATATTACCATGTTAAGAGCATACTCCTTCGAAGTATCAAACATCGTGAGAATGTGTTCTAAACATGTGATAGGATGTTTGAAATTGGTGATGCATTTTAGATGATTTCTGTTAAAATAAATTAGGGTTTTATAAAATAAATATGCTACAGGTTGAAAAAATGTTGTACATATAGTCAAGATTTTGCATGTTTATGTTTGTGCGTGCATGTTTAAAGTTCTGGAACATTTGAGACAGTGCTCCGACCGTGCGAGAGGATGATAATGCTTAATGATGACTCTACTTGAATTAAATTTCCTTTTTAAAAAATTAGGGTTTGATAAAACATATGTATATTATGTTTCACACACCCATATTGCATGTTTGTACATCTTTAATTGATGAATATACTTGTGATTTGCAGTTACAATGGTTTATTACGCGGGGAATTAAGAGGAAGGAGACTACTCCTCCTAGTAAACAGCCTCCTAGGAAGAGGAGAATTATATTGGAGGACGAAGAGGAGGGGTCCCTAGACTATGATGTAAATGTAGGGCCACAAGAAGCTATGAAGGGGCCGGACGATGGTAATCTATCAGAAGAAATAGAAGCGCTGTTTGGTGATGATGAGTGGGATGAAGAGGGAAACAAAAAAGAGAGCCTTTTAAATATGGCAGAAGAATAGGAGGTGGGAAGGCTGGTAAATAATCTTGCAGGAGAATTTGAAGGAGTTGCAAATGTTGAAGAAGTAGATGATGTACAGGAAGTTATAGAGGTTGTAGATGTTCAAGCTGGTGAAGGAGGTAGGAATGGTAGGGAAGAAGAAGAGGTTGAGAGATGCGAAGGAGAAGGTCGGATGAAGTTCGTAGACGACGTGGGAGCTGATTCTGCAGAGCCACCTGGAAAGGTATAGTTGTTGTCTAGAACATACATAAAGTTGTTCTTCACTTTACAGTAGAATGTTCAATATTTTTTTATGTGATTTGAGAACACTCGCGTGCATGATCAGATCAACCTTAAAAATGTTCAAAGTATTTTATTGTAGTTCCTTGGAACATCTCAAGGGATGTTTCATGCATCTGATATTATGTTCTTGCTACCGTGGTGATTCCTTAAACAAACAAATTTCAAAACATTGTGCAGCCTGAGTACGAATTGATCGGGGAGATGCCCTTGAAGATCACTTACCCAGCTCTGGAAGGACATGAGTGGAGAATTGTCACCGGATTTGATCCAATACCAGTGTCATTCCACCAATGGTGCTGAAGACTTACTTGGATGATCATGAGCATTTTCAATCCAAGATAACTGTCCGCTCGTCGCTTATTGGACGAATGCATGAGTTCAGGATTGTGCTGCGTACAAGTTGTTTGTATGACAAGTTCAAAAACAGTATCTTTGGCCATTTCTTGGACTTGCCGGAGGAGCCATCGTTTCCAACCAGGTTGGTGCACAATATTCTGCTAAGAAGAGTTTTGTGCAATAAAGAAAAAGAAGCTTGGTTCAGTTTCAATGGAGTGCCTGTTCGTTTTGGCCTCCAAGAGTTTGCTTTGATGACAAAGCTGAGATGCCAAGCCTATCCAAGTGTCCAATGGGAGGCTGCGATGAAAGAGAGCGGCAGGGAGATGTGGGAGTATATTTCAACGGCATGGGAGGATGGGAAAGCAAGGGCAGTTACTGCTTCCCAGTTACTGAGTTTGATAGAAAATGAGGAAGTTCCTGAACGGTACAAGTTTGGGCTTGCCATGGCTTGGTTTTTTCACTCAATATTATGCGCCAAGGACAAAAAAGCTGGTATTGAGGAATTACTGGTCTGCCTTGCATATCTTCCAAATGAATTTGTAAAGTATCCTTGGGGGTGGAAAAGCTTCGAGCTGACCATTGAGTACCTGACAAAGCCCATGGCTGATCGTGCAGCTAGCAAGTCTAAGGACGGGCCAAATTACAATCTCTATGGGTTTCCTTGGGCATTTGTGGGTAGGGTATTTGAAGCAATACCTGCGCTTCGTCCCAGGGATTTTCCCAAGGAGAAGACCATGCCAAGGATGCACAGGTGGATCACTGAAAAGAATGAAAGAGACTCCCGAAGGCTGTTTGAGAATGTTGCAAAGCCTGTAAGTACTTTACCTACAATTTTCTAAATGTTGGAACATCTGCAATGTCGTTATAATTATTGCTGTTAATGTTAAGAACGTCTTTTCAGATGTTCGATCACGACAGATATGATGTTCCATATTTACTGGTGTTAAATGTCGAACAGTAATAATGATGTTCTGAACACTCTTTGTGATGTTAAGGTTTATTTCTCTTATACATTGTATTCTTAACAAATATTTATGGTATGTAGGTGGTGCACCCTTTCATTGACCCTATCGACGCAGAGAGGGAAGATGATACCTTTCAGAATATTGAGCCATTTGTTGATGGGGGCGATGAGGTAATTGATCAGCTTGTTGTGATGTTGGTGGTGATCGAGTGACAGTTTTTAGGAATTGCCCCAGGACCCCTCCAAGAGAGGTAATTGATGAAGGATAAGTTGGTGAAGAATTTGTTAGTGGAGGTGTTGGTAGATGTGAAACACAAGTTGGTGATGAGATTGGTGGTAGGGCTGGTCGTTTTACTGGTGGTCTTTTTAGTGGTAGGGGTTTGTTCGAAGTTGGAGAAAGCTCTAGGAGGAGAGAACATGAGAATGTGCAGCCTAGTGTCTGCAGTTGCAAGTGCCACGACTGCCTTCAATGGCGACAGGGACTGGATCAGAAGCTTGATGCGATCTAGCTGTCCCTTGCTAATTTTGTAGCGTCAAAGAAGGAGAAGCAGCAACAACGACCAAAGAGGCATATTTTGTTGTCCAGGATGCTCCAGGCAAACAAGAACCGAGGAAAGAAGAAAATGACTACTGCCAGAATGGCAAGGTTAGTAAAAATCCAATTAGAATCGTTGAACATAAAAGGGACGTTCTTCTATTAAATCTAGAGATTTTTTCAAACATTTAATTTTTTTTTTGAAATTTAGAGAGAGAGCTCAAGTCAGGCTCCAAGAAAGATTGCCAGTGACACTGTACAAGGCACTCAACATTCACAAGAAAGCTGCATTTGACGCTTTCTTGGAGGAGAAGAAGGAACAAAAGACTGCCTTCCTGTGTCACGAGTTCAATTGCTTGGATTTTCTGGACTTCCTGGACGTGAAAGAGTGGATGTGAGATAGTGTAAGTGCATCTCTTTACTTCTATAGTTTTGTTAGTGTTTGGTTTTTATCGAAGAACGAACATTTTTTACTCCGTTAGGAACCTGATGGTCCTATGTTTGTTGAATATTCGACTGGCTGGTCCAAACATAAAATAGTATCTGTCGGTATAGTTTTATTCACAACTTCTAATTTATTTTATTCTACAGTTTTATGGATGAGTACTTGGCCTTGATGCGTGTGAGGGCATTAGGCTTACCCCCGGCATTATGATAGCTCTGATCTTATCCTCGATCTTTCATTCTTGACCAACTTGTGCGTACGATACAATGTGGCTGAAGAGGAAGCGAAGGGGTTTGATGTCAGCCTTGACAAATACCTAGCAGAATATAAGTTTGAGGATACATTCCTTGATTATGCCAGAGGTAAGTCTCCATATCCGGGTGGAAGGAAGTGGGATGGTGTGAAAAGACTCTTTGCCGTGTATAACATTGAAAGCACGCATTATGTTACATGCGTCTTTCATTTAGAGGAGGCAAGGATCGATGTCTACGACTGCAACATTGGGTTGTACAATGAAGACCGCTTTTATTCAATAATGGGGCCAGTAATGTACATGTTCCCAATATACATCCGGCAGTCGGGGAAATTCAACCACCTCCCTCTTGAAATCCAATCTATGGAAATATGGCCGTATGAGCGCATCGGAGGCCTTCCAAGGAATTTGACTGGTACTGCATGTGGAGCGTATGCCATCATGTTCCTCGAACATTTGTTGACCAACACCCTGATGGAATTGCTGTGTGACAATATGATAGAAGACTGTCTTGTTCAATTTGCTGTGGACATATTCCATGGCAAATTAGTCCCTTAGTATGGGTTGTAAAATTTGAATAATTATGTTTTTGTTTTTGGTGGGTGTAATATATGGATGATTACCCATTTTTTGATGATATATATGGCAAATGATGACTATTGTTTTGCATTACACTGAACATCGACTTTATATTATTAGAACATCTGTATGATGATAAGATTGACTTAAAATATTAAAAATTATAGACTATTGGAACTGCATTAGTTTTTTTCGGAACATTATGTTGTACGTTCAAATAGTCTTTAACTAATGGATATTTGATGTTCAATAACTAGTAAATAGGGAAACAACAACTGATGTTCTGAACATTAAAGTAAGATTTTAAAATTATTGGCACACCAATTGGGATCCTAATTTCTGAAACGACTACCTAAGATCGTTTCACCTTTACAATTTTTCCCCTTTGTTTTCTTAATGTGTGTTGTTGTTGTTGTTGTTGTTGTTGTTGTTGTTGTGTTGTTGTTGTTTGTTGTTGTTGTTGTTGTTGTTGTTGTTGTTGTTGTTATTATTATTATTATTATTAATTTTTATTATTTATTTTACTTTATTTTGTTAAATTATCGTATATATCCAATCTTATATTTTTGCGAGGTACTTCCCGGTGAAATTCGTTAAAAATGGCGTTGTTAGAGAGGATCAACATTTTAAAAGAAATTACTATCATGTTCTTTAATTTTCTTTGTCTTGTCTTTATTAATTTTGATACTTTCAGCGTACTAAATTGGTTTTCTCGTGAGGCACATTTGGACAGAACTTTTCAAGAAAAGAAGTCGTTGGAAGAAGAAACAAATTTTTTATTTATTTCATACATAGCTTGTTGTACTTAAATTGTATGTGGGAGATTTTATAGTTTAATTGCTTCATCGCTTTTTAGATTCGTTTATAATCCCAATTGTTTAGTCCGATCGGGGACCACTTTTTATGGAATTTGGGAGGTGCCTAACATCTTCCTCCTAGATTAATTTGAACCTCTTACCCATAATATTTAATTTGTAGACTAAGTTGCAGGAGTCAACTCTTAAAATTAGCTAGAAATAAAGTAGGTGTCCTAATACACCTAGTCAAATAATATATTAGGTGGCTACTCCAAAGTATTACCTATAAGTCCACAAGTCGAGTCCTATTTTAAACTCTAGCGGTTCGAATTAAAATAGGGGTGTCAACAATACCTGCATCCAGCCACTTAATGTTTTATTTCTTGTCTACCAATTTCAACATAATCATATCTGTACAAAAAGATGCGCTAGTCCCATTAATGTTAGCAATAGTCCATCTAATCGCTTGCTTGCACTCGTTCAATACCTTCATTAACTTTTTTATTTGCACATATGGCAAACTGGATTATAATATGAGATAATAACAGATAAAGTAGAGTTAGGTTCCAAGAAAATATATTTAAGGTGCTCAGGCAAAGTTTGAGCTCCAACTGAGGGCTCTTCTATTGATGATTTTGCGAGTGGTGCTACACAATTGACCAAATCAAGTGGCTCAAAGTGTGGTTTCCTGTTCCAGATAGTCTCCTCCCATTTCTCTTCATCAAGAATGTCCATATTAAAAAAAGCAAGCCTCCAATGGGTCATTAGAATGGTAGGTATCATCCTCCTCAAATTCTTGCACATCTAAAACATTAACTATAGAGCAATTAACAAACTCACTAGGTCTCTTAATAGATTTCTGCACACTAAAGCTCGCATATTCATCATTTAACCTAATCTTCATTAAACCAGCCTCAGAATCAATTATAGCCTTTCCTATAGCAAGGAATGACATCCATAAGATAATTAGGGTCTCATTATCAACCTGAGAATCTAAATAAAAGTCTCCATGAAATATAAACTTATCTACCTGCACCAATACATCATCTAAAATTCCGGCAGGCCCTTTAACACTCCAATAAGCTAATTAAAGACCAATACATGTTGGCCTTACTCTACCAATATCAAGCCTTTTTCATATAGAAAGAGACATCAAATTACTACTAGCTCCTAAATCAAGTAAGGCTCTAGCAAAAGTATGCTTACCAATCGTGCAAGGTATAGTAAGCTACATGGAACTGACATCTTTTGAGCAACATGCTTAGTCACCACAACACTACAAATATAAATGAATCAACGTGACAGTAGCCAAATTTCAAAAATCAAATTTTCTAGACTAAAGGTCTTTCATCATTTTAGCATATCTAGGAACATCTCTAATAGCTTCAAGCAAAGGAATATTAACATGCAATTATTTTAACATCTTAATGAATTTTTTATACTGGCTTTATTTTTGTTATTTCATCAACCTTTGAGGATAAAGTAGTGGTGGTGCCTTACATTACATACATACATGCAGAGGCGGACTTACATGCATTTTTTGGGTGCACTGGCACCCCCTCGAAAAAGGGTCTATGATCCGAAAACGACAAATCTGCATCACTACTTCAATTTGACACACTTGTCCAAACTCCCTATCTGATAGAACTCTGGTAGAATTATTTGCCTAAGGCTAGCAAAGAGCGTGTCCAAAAGCTGTTAGCTGGTTGGCCCTTACGTGGTACGAAGCGATGCTTGGTTCGGTGGAAGCGGCAACCCATTTCTGAGACTAAATAAGGGCTATGTTTCACTTTAACGACATAGATTTGGCACCAATGTTGGAAGAAATTGGAGGTTTGGCAGGGTTAGCATTTGGACCTGAAACTATGATCTATCCTCGAGAGATACAACCTATCGAATTCCTCGAACTCTTGCAAGTTCCCTATATACCATACCACAAGGGGATTCAAGATTCAAATGTTACTCTAGAATTTCTATATTCCAGGTTTGGGGATTTAACTCTTTGACATGATCTTCATGGGGCTTCAGGAATTCAAGACTGGGGGTGGACTGAATCTATGGCTTTTACCATTTCTTTTATGGGGAGCGTGATTTTCCTTTAGAAAGGAGGAAAGATTGACATAAGGATGGGTTGGTTGAAATATTGTGCAGAGGCGCCCCTAATTACTAAGTGAGTCTAGTTCCAATGATCGTGAGAGATATCTACAGGGCTTTAACCAAGTGCAGGAAAGGAGCAGACTATTTTGAAGGGTGCAATTTCTTGTTGCAGATGTGGCTAATTGAGCATTTTCAAAAGATCGAAAAAAGCCCATTTGCACCAGTGGTGCAGAGGACTGATGGTATTAGGACACACGGTGCTCGCATGGCCGATGCCACACTATGGACAAAATATACAGTCTTGTATGGATGGTTCACCAAGTTCGAAAAATTACAAAATGTGCAATGGGTGATAGAATATTGTGCTTGTTTTATACTTTCCATACAAGGCCAAGACGATACCTTCTTGACACTAATTGGGTTTCGAGGGACTCATCATTACATCCCCCTAAGAGTTCTCAGGCAAGTAGGGATTACACAACAACTCCCTCAACTAACAAAAGAGAGGAGCTTCAATGTTGATACGGACGATCTAGAATGCCCAATGATCGATAAAATATTAATAATGCGGGAGAAGAGAGCAACTATGCATTTTTGTCATGCTCGAGACAATAAAGCAAATCCTGGCGCTGCTTTGGCCTATCCCCAATGGCTCAAGGAAGGCCAAGAAAGGTCTAAGTGCAAGCCCTCATTGAAAAGGAAAAGCGAAGCTCCAAGTTTTGAAGAAAAGTATAACAGGCTACAGGCCAGATACGAAAAAAAAGAGGGGGGAACTGAGAGCTACCCAAAATAGAGAAATGAGAATGCAGTACAAAGGAAAGACCAAAGAAGACGAAGGAAGATTTTGGATGAACAAAACTATGGCAATCAGGAAAGTTGCAGGAAGTCTGGAAAATCTGCTCAAGTGTTCGGCGGAGCACTTTAAGGTGGTACCATTGAAAAATAAAGAAGCACTAGGAATAGAAATTTGTGACTTCTTTGTAAAATCTCTAGGTAGCATACGAGATGGGAAGGACCTCATGGAAGCAATCTTTATCCCTCCAGGAGACAACAAAAAGGGA
The DNA here is from genome assembly GCA_037355625.1 of Petunia x hybrida. Taxonomy (NCBI): domain Eukaryota; kingdom Viridiplantae; phylum Streptophyta; class Magnoliopsida; order Solanales; family Solanaceae; genus Petunia; species Petunia x hybrida. Next base: position 63,255 of record JBBBVM010000303.1, read on the forward strand.
GAACACCTAGAAGAAGATTATGAAGAAGAAGAAGAAGAAGAGGGGGAGAATGAAGAAAAAGAAGAGGAAAATGAAAGGAAGGATATCCAAGAAAATGTCTGATTGAAACACATTTTTTCTTGGGGATTAGTTGGAGTCGAGTCATTTTTTTCCAGTCGAGCCGTTTTAGTTGAGTCATTTCCCTTTTTTTCAGTCAAGTTGTTTCCCCTTTGTCTTAGTTATGTTGTTATCCTTTTCCTTTTGCAAGATTAGTGTTTGTAATAAAGCCAAGCAAATCAAATAAAATTTCTTTATTTTGGGGTTTATAGAATTGTTTTGATTATTCTCAAGCAAACTAAATGATATACTTGGTGCGAACACTACTTCAAATCATCGATAGGCCTACCTCTGTTAAAAAAGAGGTCCCCTGCATAATAGGACACGATTACAGGATATTAACTTGTACGCTAAAATTTCTAACGACCTACTAACGTCTATCTTTATTTGCTTTTAAGATTATTTCTCTCCCAATCTCCGAAGGTTGGTTTGTGCATTCTGGCCGGACAGTAGTACCGTTTAAGATCTAGACGATCGATTTCGACACCTCCCCCTCTACCTACAAGGACAAGGACAAGACGACATATCATGGCTGAGTTTGACAAAGTTGATGGAAACACCACCAACTCCATCATTAAGATAACACCCGAAAAATAAGGTGTGATCGCATACGAGGAGTATGTCATGCTCGGGCAAAGCTTGTTCGAATTGGAAAATAGAATTCCTCATGTCTATGCCGATGAAGCTACCAACCAAAACAAACCCGCTCGCCCTCACAGGAAAGACCCCATGTTTCCCGAAAAAGACCTCTCATACCTTACCTATGTTGCACCACCGAAAGCACCACAAAACAACCTCATCACCCTCCCTACCTTACTGTTGAAACCAAACTCGTTGCCTCACCTACCAAAGATCACGACATGTATGCAAGGACAGGGGAGGATGCAGACAGCACCAAGGAACAAGTCAAGTGGTTGGTGGAAAAATTCAGGCTGTTCCAGGTGACTAAGTAGACTAGAGGTTTGCTTATGAAGACTTATGCCTCTATCCTAACCTAAAGTTACCCGACGGCTACAAGACACAAAAATTCAATCTGTTCGATAGCAGCGGTGACCCGATGGCTCATTTGAGGTCTTACTATTATAAGCTGATTGGAGTAGAACATGACGAAAAGATCAGAATGTAGTTATTTAACCGCATTTTGACAGGTGATGCACTGACATGGTATTCCAAACAGAAACTGAAGAAATGGACAAGTTGGGAGGCTATGGCCGGGGATTTTGTTGACAACTTTGGACATAACACCGATGCCATGCCCGACCGATTCTACCTTGAGAAGTTGAAAAAGAAACCCACCAAAACCTTCATAGAATATACAACAAGATGGAGAGCCGAAGCTGCGAAGGTTCAACCGCCCATGGATGATACAGAAATAGTAGCCACTTTCATACGCATACAAGAAGATGTATATTTTGACAAGATGTTAAATATGCAGGATAAGAAGTTCGGAGACTTGATCATGATTGGTGACATTGTTGAACATTGTTTGAAAATGGGAAGAATTGTTAGCTTAGCAGCACTGCAAGCCACCAACAAAGCAGTACAAGCTGGTAGCGCAGGAATAACCAAGAAAAAGAAAGACGAAGGAATTTTCGTCACCAGCTCCCTCGATCACATTCCCACCCACAACCACTAATACCAAATACCACTGCCACCCTACCTATATGCTCCGCCACCACATGCTTATCTAGTATAGAACACACAACTTGCCTTCTAAAACCCCCTTCACAACGACCACCATATTCACCAAACACAAACTACAGAAACACCAACACCTACCCACCAAGACCCTGCCCGGATAACAACCAAAAGCCCAGAAGGAACTACACTTCATTGGCTAAGTCCTGAACCCAGTTATTTAAGAGATGTAGAGCAGCAGGCCATATACAACCTATTCTATTTAAGATGCCTGAAAAGATGTCACCATTCTTTAATCAATCTAAAACTTGTGCTTACCATTCTAGAGGTCCAGGCCAAACGACACTGAAAGGTGTTTTGCTTTAAGAAATAAAACACAAGATTTGATCAATCAAAAGGTGATACATTTAAAGGCATCGAATGTGCAAAACAACCCTCTACCTGATCATGGAGACAACAGAGTGAATTTGGTTGAGCTAGGTGTCGACTGTAATCTAGAAGAAACCATTGCCAAGGCAAAAGAAGTTGCACTAGCACTCCCTTCTGTCGCCCAAGCAGCCAGGGCACCTAGTCCTATCGAAGTAGAGATGGCTTCAAAATTCTATGTGGACATAGTCCCTCTCTATAATGACAAAACAGTACCATGGGACTAAGAAGCAGAAACGAAAAGGAAAGGAAAGACAGTGTTCGAGACTGTCGCAACAACAGGTATGACCAAAAGTGGGAGGATCTACACTCCCGAGAATCTTAATCAAGGCAAAGAGCCTAACCAAACAGGAATCAATGAAGAAGGTTTTGAAGAGTTATGGAAAGAGGTCCAGGCAAAAGAGTAGTCGAACACTTGGGCAAAACCCCAACACAAATCTCTGTTTTGGCCCTACTATTGAAATTAGAAAGTCACAGAAATGCCTTGATGAGTGTGTTGGATGAAGCACATGTGCCAGTAGACACCACTGTTGAGAACCTGGTTAGCATGGTTGGATAAGTCATAGGATCCAACTGGATTACCTTTAATGAAGATGAACTACCACTAGAAGGACTCAGGCATAACAAGGCTTTGCATGTCACTATCAAGTGCATAGAATGGTTCATAGGAATAGGCTTAATTGACGGACGATCTGGTTTGAACATATGCCAGCTCATCACTTTGAAAAGGATGGAGATTGACCAAAACGAAATCAGGGAAAGAGACATGAAGGTAAAGGCATTTGATGGTTCACAGAGGAGCACTATTGGAGAGATCGACCTAACCATCATGGTTAGTCCTGTTGAGTTCATTGCCGAATTCCATGTCATGGACATATTAGGCTCATATAATTTGTTGTTCGGAAGACCTTAGATTCACATGGCCGGAGCCCTTATTTCTACCCTGCACCAGACAGTGAAATTCAAGTGGGACAACAAAAAGGTTCTGGTATTCGGTGAAGGAATCAACTCTATCTACAATGAGCAAACCATACCAGCAATCGAGGGAAATGCTTTGGATGGGCAAACTTTCTACACAGTAGAGTTGGTGAGAACAGTGAATGGTAGTAAAAAAGGGCATTACAAGAATCACAACAAGAAGTGGTATAGTAATAACTCTGAGAGGGATGTTGACACAGTACCAAGAAGGTATTCCACGTACTTCGCCCCTAAACTTGTCAACGCACCCAAGAAATTGGAAAGAGGAGAAATTTTTACAGTGCTTACTGGGATGGTTGACACAAAGGCTATGAAGGTAGGAACCTAGTCTGGGAACCCGTAATATCTGACTTGGTGTGCCTTCAAAGGAGTTCCATAAAACCATACCAGCAACGATGGAAAGGCGGCCCACATACCTACCAGATGCCCTCCTTGACTAGAAACGCATCTCTAGAGAAACAAAAGGAAAGCAAGTGTGGGTGCCCAAGATACTCAAACCTGAAGGAGTGCAAATTGAAGAACCCTATATACTCCCACAACCTGCAAAATGGCCCGGATATTGGGTGATGGGCATCATGTTGGAGCAAGGTTAAGAACCAGGAAAAGTTTTGGGAAAGAATTTAGACGGCATAGCAGAGCCCATATAGATCATGATGAAGTATGATAAGGATAGGGCAGTGGATACGTCATGAGTTATGAAGAGCGCATGGAGGAGGCATAATTGGATTTTAAGTACTACAAGAGACCTGTCAAATCTCTGCTACATGTTTTTGTTTCGTTTGGTTTCTTGGACAGTCACAAGGGGGAGGCATCTGCAATACAAGAGGACAAATCAAAGGATGTTGACGCTGAAGGGGACTTGCTGGCTAGCATGCAAGAGCTGTTCTTATCTGACTAGGACTGGTGTGTGATCTTGGAAAAACATGTCGAACCTCCTGGTCTTACAAAATTTGAATCTGGACCTGCACTAGACAATTGGACCAGCAACCTAGCCCGAGCATATCGCGTATCTTGGTAGAGCTGGGGGCATTGATTTTCTTTTCATGCTTTCTAAAATAAAACACGACCTCAAGTCGTTGGAATTGCACTTTTTTTATAGTTGTCGTGTTTCCACAAATATTGTTTTGCAAGGATTCATAAATAAAAGCATTGCTCTTTCTTCTTTACTTTTTTTGACCTTTTAACTACGCATTATTTTATTTTTCAGCACTTAAACTAATAATTCCATTGAATCTGCAAATGCAACCTGTAACGAAACAACTGAGTTTAAGGAATCTGATCTTGACTATGAAGAGTTTGATGAGTCAATACAAGAAGAAATTAAGAGATTTGAAAATAAGCCTAGATTGAACTTAGAAGACACAGAAGTGGTAAATCTGTGTATGATAAAATGGTGAAAGAAACGAGAATCGGTGTGCATTTTACTCCAGAAGTTAGAAAACAATACATTGAATTCGTTAAAGAGTACGAGGACGTATTTGAATGATCGTATGATGACATGACCGGTATAAGCACGGATGTTGTGGCACACAAATTGCCCATTAATCTGGGCGTCCCACCGATCAAGCAAAAGGCTCAGACTTTCAAATTGTCGACTTTAGTGCAGATTGGAGAAGAGCTTACCAAACATCTCAACACAGTGATCTTGAAAACAGTTGAATAATCAACCTAGTTGGCCAACATCGTCCCACTGCCAAAGAAAGACAGGAAAATCAGAGTTTGTGTGGACTACAGAGACCTAAATAAAGAAAGCCCAAAAGATGATTTTCCCTTACCAAATATACACATTCTGATTGAAAATTGTGCAAAACGTGAGCTACAATCCTTTGTAGATTGTTTCGCGGTTATCATCAAGTGCTTATGCATGAGGAAGATGTCGAAAATACATCTTTCAGCACTTCTTGCGGAACATATTGCTACAAAGTAATGCTTTTTGGTTTGAAAAATGTTGCAGCTACTTACATGAGGGCAATGACCACCATGTTCCATGACTTAATGCACAAGGAGATCGAGGTATATATGGATGACGTGATTATTAAGTCAAGAAAAGCTCGGAGCATCTAGACAATTTGCGCAAGTTCTACAATCGCTTGCGTAGATACAACCTAAAATTGAACCCGACAAAGTGCACATTCGGTGTTCCAGCAGGAAAGTTATTGGGTTTCATAGTCAGCAGAAGAGGCATTGAATTGGACTCAGCCAAGATCAAAGCTATCAGAGAATTGCCACCGCCAAGAAGTAAGAAAGAGGTCATGAGTTTCTTGGGACGACTCAACTACATCAGTCGATTCATAGCTCAATTCACCGTTATCTGTGAATTGATTATCAAATTGCTGAGGAAAGATGCAGTGATCGAGTGGACGGAAGATTTCCAAAAAGAATTCGATAGGATAAAGGAGTATTTGTCTTTCCCGCTTGTACTGGTTCTATCAGAACCAGGTGGCCTTTGATATTGTATCTATTTATGGTAGATTCAGCATTTGGATGTGTACTGGGAAAACATGTTGCAACGGGAAGAAAAGAGCAAGCACTATACTATCTAAGTAAGAAATTCACTCCATACGAGGCTAAATACACAGTGTTAGAGCGCACCTGCTGTGCGTTGACCTGGGTAGCACAAAAGGTGAGACACTACCTAACATCTTATGCAACTTTGCTGATCCCGAGAATGGATCCTCTCAAGTATATCTTGCAAAAGCCAATGCCTACCGGAAAATTAGCCAAATGGCAAATGCTACTCAGTGATTTTGACATCACCTTCGCCGCCCAGAAGGCAATACAAGCTCAAGCCTTAGCAGATCAAATGGCTGAGAATACCGTGGTGATGACTATGAGCCTTTGCACACTTACTTCCCAGACGAGGAAGTCACATTCGTCGGGGAGGACATTACAGAAGGATACAATGGTTGGAGACTATTCTTTGATGGAGCGGTAAACTTCAAAGGAATCGACATTGGGGCAGTATTGATTTTCGAGACGGGCCAACACTATCCTGTCACAGTCAAACTCAGATTTCCTTGCACTAACAACATGGCAGAATATGAGGCTTGTATTTTGGGACTTAGGATGGCAATGGACATGAACATACAAGAATTAATAGCAATCGGAGATTCCGGTCTGTTAATCCATCAAATACGGGGAGAATGGGCGGCAAAGAATTCCAAGATATTACCGTACTTAGAGTGCATAAAGGAATACAGTAAGAGGTTCACCAAGATAGAGTTTTGGCATATGCCCAGGCTACAGAACGAGTTCGCAGATGCCCTGGCTACTATATCCTCCATGATCCAGCACCCCGACAAGGACTACATTGATTCAATACCTATAGTAGCGAAAGAACAACCAGCATATTGTTTTCACATAGAAGAAGAGTTGGACGGAAAGCCATGGTTCTACGATATCAGGAATTTTCTCAAGGACAACACTTATCCGGAAAGTGCTACAAACCTTCAAAAGAAGACATTGAGGAGATTGGTGAATGGTTTCCTACTGCACAACGAAGTCCTATACAAAAGAACACGCGATTGAGTCTACTAAGGTGTATAGATACAAAAAAAAGCCATAAGATTGCTGGAAAAAGTGCACACTAGGATGTGCGGCCCGCACATGAATGATTTTTTGCTCGCAAAGAAGATCTTAAGGCCAGGCTATTTCTGGATGAATGTGGAGCATGATTGTATAAAGCACGTATTAAGGTGTCATCACTGCCAAGTCCATGCAGACATGATTCGGGTGCCTCCAAGTGAACTGAATATTATGCGATCATCCTGGCCTTTTGCTACTTGGGGAATGGATGTTATAGGACCAATTGAACCTGCTGCATCAAATGGGCACCGGTTCATATTGGTAGTTATTGACTACTTTACCAAATGGGTGGAAGATGCATCATACAAGTCTATAATGAAGAAAGTAGTAGCTGATTTTGTCCGTGATAAAATGATCTGTCGATTCGGCATCGCTGAGTCAATCATCACTGATGACGGGTCCAATCTTAATAGTGATTTGATGAGAGGCACTTGTGACACTTTTAAGATTAAGCATCATAATACTACTGCATACAGACCTTGGATGAATGGAGCAGTTGAGGCAGCCAATAAGAACATTAAGAAAGTAGTGCGCAAGATGATTGACAATTCAATCCAATGGCATGACAACCTACCATATGCATTATTGGGGTACCGCACCACTGTAAGGACCTCAACGGGGGCTACTCCCTACCTGTTAGTCTACGGCACTGAAGCATCAATACCAGCAAAGGTCGAGATACCTTCTCTAAGAGTCATTTAGGAAGCAGAGTTGAAAGACGCTGAGTGGATTAAAGAAAGGATGGAGCAGTTGGAACTCATTGATGACAAAAGAATGAATGTGATATGCCATGGAAAGTTGTACTAGAAAAGAATAGCAAAGGCTTTTAACAAGAAAGTCCGGGTGAGACCCTTTAAACCAGAACAGTTGGTGCTAAAGAAGATATTTTCTAATCATGAAGAGGCAAAAGGCAACTTCGCACAAAATTGACAAGGGTCGTACATGGTTCATCGAGTTTTGAATGGAGGAGCATTGCTGTTAGCAGAAATGGATGTCTAAAGACCTGCTCTAGCTAGTAGATTTACTGTTTATGCAATATCTCATGTAATCTGGAACTACATAACGACCTGATTCTCCAAGCTAGGATACATAGGCAACCTACTCCAAGGTTTGGTCACATAAACACAAAAAAAAAAAAAAAAAAAAATCATTTTCCCCCACGAAGTAGACACTAGGCAGAAATTTTTGAGATCCCCTCAAAAATTTCAAGAGAAGTCGAAGTGCAGAAACTGTGGCATAATTTTGATGTGACGTTCCCCAAAATTTCTAAGTTTTAGGACACTTATTGCCGTGAAAAATTATTTACGTAAAGTCGTTTCATTTATTATGGCGAGGTCCGAATATGAAGTGTATGGTGAAGATAAGTTAAATAGTTATCATGAATGATGTGTAAATATTTAAATGTATGTAAAGTGGAGGAAGAAATTGTAAGAGGTGCTAAAAGTTAAAGCCGACTTAATATAGGTAGAATTTACATTAAGTTGGCTAATTAGCCAAGTTACCTAACATACAGGCTAGGCAAAACAAATTCCTATAAGTAAATAGTATTAAAATATTAAGGAAAGGGGAGCAGCACAACCTTAACTAATGATACTTGGTTTCGGCAGACATAAGGAATTAAGATTCCTCCGTATCTAACTACTCCCGTCATCGAAAATCAAAGCTGTGAACATTACTTTTCCCAATTCAATCTCCAAGTTAACCTAAAGGTGAGTTTTTTCTACGCATCAATGAAATTATGTCACGATTATCTACAAAAATTCAACATCTTTATAGACAATAATTAATAAGAAAATTCCCAAAAACCTAGAAAGTTTAGAATATGAACTAGTGTTCTTGAATTGGGGAAAAGATTGAAACTTTGGAATTGATTACGTAAATTGGTGGTTGTAGTTGTTGGGTGACGTGAGGTGCGTCTATTGGAGCTACGTATAGGCTCGAGGAGTAATCGAGGTGAGTTGAGATATACCCTTTCTAAGGTGCTTTTCTCGCAAAGTGCATGTATTTAAAGTGTTTGATAAATTGCTTTAGAGAAGTTAATGTACGTTTGATTGGAGCGGGCAAACGTTCATTATCCATTAATGTTTCCAAGTCGTTCTTTAGTATCAAGTATCTAGAAATATGTTTCATAGCTTCCTTTACATCCCGATAATATATCTTTACTTGAGTACAATTTCATGAGATTATTTATATTATTCTATGATTATTATTAAATGATTCAAGATTTAATTGTGTTTGAAAGCTAATGAAGCTATGATGAGATTTTAAAAGAAAGCTTAAGTTCAAATTGAGGCCTTTGGTGCCAAGCAATATTTTAAATATTTTTGGGAGCTACCTTAAATTCTGAGAAGGGTAAACTTGTTCGTAGCCATAGTCGGGCTGCGGAGCGTGACCATAGTCGGGTTGCGTTTTACCCCGAAACTATCATGACAGGGTAGGTATGTGCCATAGTCGGGCACTATGTTATATTGCCATAGTCGGGCAATGAATACTAGCATGTCAGACACTTTGAACTGTGGGACGCCACGGGGATTAGAAAGAGAAAGAAAGAAAAGATGTCAGATTTGAGTGGTACTCCCTAGAAAGAAAGTATAAGCTATTTTGCAATATTTAAAAAGTTTATTTTGATCTAATGTTACAGCTGCCTTAAAGTAAAGTTTACGCATTCATGTTTTATTAACTCTCGTTCCGACCTTAGTGAGGGAGTCGATGATACTCACTGGGTGACGAGCGATTCGTTACTCACGTTCCTTTTTCTTGGAACCTACGTTGGCTTCGTCAACGTAGACGCAGGTCACCGAGGCGATCAGACTACAGGCTAGGACTCTCCCTCACATCCTCAGTTGTTGGTGAGCTCCGCTTTACTTTCAGTGGAGACATATTAGTTTTCCTTACCAGTTCCTTCATTTATTTTATTTATTCAGTTGAGTATTGCCGAGGGTTTCATGTCTCGTGCAATATGACAGTCTTCCAGTTTTAGAGGCTTCATAGGCAATGAGTTAGAAGGGTTATGGCGCACATTTTAAGATTTAACGTTTAAGGTATTTTAAAGTGATATTGACTATTTATTAGAAGATGCAGAGTTATTATTTATTTGAATTATTATGAGTTTTTGAAAGATGTATGAAAAGTTTAGCAGGTCTGGTTCACCTGGCCCCCAGGTGCCGTGTTATAACTCGTTCAGAAAACGGGTCGTGACAAACTTGGTATCAGAGCCACAGGTTTAGAGAGTCCTAGGGGTCTATGAAGCCGTGTCAGTAGAGTCTTTTTTATGGGTATGAAGCGCGCCATACTTATGAACAGGAGGCTGCAGACATTTAGGAAAAGTCTCCCTTTCTTTCGTACTCTAGATCGTGCAATAGAGCTTAACTTTAAGAATCCTTCTAATCTATTCATTCTTTTGAATTCACAGAAATGGTTGGTACTCGAAATTCTAACACCAGTGCTCAAGCAGCTGATCAAGAAACGCTTGCGGCTATGGTGGCTCAGCGTAAATCTAAGAAAAGTAAGAAGGGAAAGCCAACTAAGAAGATTCCAGCGCCTCAGGTTGAACCAGAGGAGCGGGTTGATCAGATTGAGATAGATGAGGAAGCTAACCAGAACCAAGTGCCACCCCCACCTGTTGTTCCAGCTCAAGTTGTCTTGCCACCAGAGATGGGTGAGGCTTTTAATGCAATGAGAGGGGCTATGGAGATGTTTACTACAGTCATGGCTACTCAGGGTCATAGGGAGAATGAGGCACCACCTCAGGGCAACAGACATGAAAGTTCTATAACCTCCAGGGCACACGAGTTTCTCAAGTTGAGACCACCAGAGTTCTACAGTACCAAGGTTGGTGAAGATGCAATGTTATGGCTTGAGGAAGTTAAAAGGGCACTCCGGTTGATGAAAGCAGTTGATAATGAGGCTGTTGAATTAGCTGCCTACCAGCTGAAGGGTACGGCAGGCACTTGGTTCGAGATATGGGAAAGAGAGAGAGATGAGGATTATGGTCCACCTACTTGGGAGGAATTTGAGGAGGCATTCACAATGAACTTTATACCAGAAGAAGATAAGGCAGCCAAGGCTACCCAGTTTGAGCAACTTAAGCAGAGATCAATGAGTGTAGAAGAATATCAGATGGAGTTTATCAAGTTGGCTAAGTACGCTCCCCATATGATTCCAACAGAAAGGGCAAAGATTGATAGATTCGTTAATGGATTGGGTATTCACATTCAGGACACTACAGCGGCAGCAGCAGCAGGTATGTCAGTTTTGTCCTCTGTTGTGGGATTTGCTAAGCACATGGAAAGGAAGAAACATCAAAGAAGAGATGAAAAGGAAAGCTACAATAACAAGAGGGCCCGATCATCCAGCGGTTACAATGGTTCAATGGGAGGAGGAAAGAGCTCATTTAGGAAGGCTGCATCTGCACCCGCTCAGTCCTCTTACCAATCAGGTGGTGGGTCATACTTCAAGAAGAACCAGAACTATGGGAATCAGTCTCGTCAGAATCAGAACCTTGGTGGCAGGTCCAATCAAAATAAGAGTTTTCAATCTCCAGCTATTTAGAGTCAAGGTAGTGTCAACCAGCAGCTACAGTATGGTGATGTTTGTAGTAATTGTAAAAAGAACCATTCAGGGCCGTGCAAGTTGGGTTTTCGAGGTTGTTACAATTGTCTTGAAGAGGGACACTACAAATTTAATTGCCCAAAGTTGCAGCGAGCCTATGATAGGGGAGCAGCATATCCAGCAGGTTCTTCAGCTACTGCAGTTGCACCACCCCAAGCTCGTGGCCCTCAAAACCAGGCTGCGCGTGGGGCGGGTAGAGGTTCAGGCTCAGTCCACCAGGGAGGGGGACGACCCCGTTTATATGCTACACTTGATCGTCAGAGTGCAGAGGCATCTCCAGCAGTTGTCACAGGTATACTCCAAGTTTGTTCACATAATGCATATGTCTTGATTGATCCAGGTTCTACATATTCTTATGTCACCCCGTATTTCGCTATGAGTCTCGGGCTAGAACCTGAACAGTTAAGTGAGTCCTTCTTAGTATCTACTCCAATTGGTGAGCCGGTGAAAGCAACTAGAGTTTATAAGAGTTGCTCAATTTCAGTCCAAGGCTGCAATACCACGGCCGATCTCATAAAGCTAGAAATGGTGGACTTCGATGTGATCATAGGTATGGATTGGCTATCTTCTTGCCATGCCACGTTAGATTGTCGTGCCAAGATAGTCAGATTCCAGTTTCCAAATGAAGAAGTCCTAGAATGGAAGGGTAGTCCAGCATCTCCAGTGGGTAAATTTATTTCTTACCTTAAGGCACAAAAGATGATAAGTAAAGGGTGTGTTGCCTATTTGGCTCATATCATTAATGCAGAATCAGAGGTGCCAACTCTCCAGTCTGTGCCAGTTGTTAGGGAATTTATAGAAGTTTTTCCAGATGACCTTCCCGGACTTCCTCCAGAAAGAATCATAGAGTTTGGTATTGACCTCGTCCCGGGCACTCAGCCCATATCTATTCCTCCCTATAGAATGGCCCCAGCAGAGCTTAAAGAATTGAAAGAGCAGTTGAAAGATCTTCTTGACAAGGGCTTCATCAGGCCGAGTGTGTCACCGTGGGGTGCTCCGGTCCTGTTTGTCAAGAAGAAAGATGGGTCTCTCAGAATGTGTATCGATTATCGGCAGTTGAACAAAGTTACAGTTAAAAACAAGGATCCATTGCCTAGAATTGATGACTTATTTGACCAACTTCAGGGTGCAAAGTACTTCTCAAAGATAGACTTGAGGTCGGGGTATCACTAGTTGAGAATCAGAGAAGAAGATATCCCAAAGACAGCCTTCAGGACTCGTTATGGGCACTATGAATTTTTAGTGATGTCCTTTGGGTTGACCAATGCACCCGCGGCATTCATGGATCTAATGAACAGGGTCTTCAAGCCATACTTAGACACCTTTATCATTGTGTTTATAGACGATATTTTGGTATATTCTAAAAGCAAGGAAGAACATGCAGAGCACCTCAGGATAACATTACAGACTTTGAAAGAGAATCAACTTTATGCCAAGTTTTCTAAATGTGAATTTTGGCTCCAGTCAGTGGCATTCTTAGGCCATGTGGTATCTAGCGAAGGCATTAAAGTAGATCCTCAGAAGATTGAAGCGGTTAAGAATTGGCCAAGGCCAACAACACCGACTGAAATCCGAAGTTTCTTGGGTTTGGCAGGCTACTATAGGAGATTTGTAGAGGGCTTTTCTTCACTTGCAGCACCATTGACCAAGTTGACTCAGAAAGCAGTTAAATTTCAGTGGTCAGAAGTGTGTGAGCACAGTTTTCAAGAATTGAAAAAGAGGTTGACTACTGCACCTGTGTTAACTTTGTCGACAAGTTTAGGTGGGTTCACGGTGTATTGTGATGCCTCCAGAGTAGGGCTTGGTTGCGATCTCATGCAAGAAGGAAAGGTTGTTGCCTATGCTTCCAGGCAGTTGAAAAACCACGAAAAGAACTACCCCACACACGACTTAGAGCTTGCAGCGGTAGTATTTGCTTTAAAAATATGGAGGCACTACTTGTATGGTGAGCATTCTGATATATATATACAGACCATAAGAGTCTCCAGTACATTTTCAAGCAAAAGGAGTTAAATTTGAGGCAGAGAAGGTGGCTCGAGCTGTTGAAGGATTATGACATCAATATCCTTTACCATCCGGGCGAAGCTAATGTGGTAGCAGACGCACTCAGCAGAAAGTCAATGGGTGTCTTAGCTCATTTATCAGTTCAGAGGAGACTGTTAGGCCGAGAAGTGCAAAAGCTGGCAAATGACGGGATTAGACTGGATGAGACGGGAGGAGGAGATATGGTTGCTTATGCCTTAGCACGTTCATCACTTATTGCACATGTTAAGGCTAAGCAAGATGAGGATCCGTATTTGGTGAAAATAAAAGATGGAGTCAGAAATAAAGAAATCACTGCTTTCACTCTTGGAAGCGATGGAGTTTTGAAGCTAAATAACAGGTTATGTGTACCAGATGTAGATGATCTCAGAAAAGCCATCATGGAAGAAGCTCACAGCTCGAGATACTCTGTTCACCCAGGTGCTACTAAAATGTATCAAGATTTGAAGGATTTGTATTGGTGGAAAGGCATGAAGAAGCAAGTAGCAGAGTATGTGGCTAAATGTTTGAATTGTCAGCAAGTCAAGGCAGAGCATCAACGACCAGGTGGTCTACTTTAGGATATAGGGATACCACAGTGGAAATGGGAAGCGATAAATATGGATTTCGTGGTAGGCTTGCCTCGCACATATCGTAAACATGATTCAATTTGGGTCATTGTAGATAGACTCACAAAGTCAGCTCATTTTCTACCAGTTAAGACGACAGACACTGCCGAACAGTATGCTCAGTTGTACATCAAGGAAATTGCTAGGTTGCATGGCACCCCAGTCTCGATTATCTCTAACAGAGGTCCTCAGTTCACGACCCATTTTTGGCAAGCTTTCCAGAAAAGGTTGGGAACCAAGGTCAACTTGAGTACCGCTTTTCATCCGCAGACTGATGGGCAGGCAGAAAGGACCATTCAGACCCTCGAGGATATGTTGCGAGCTTGTGTTATAGATTTGGGAGGTAATTGGGATGACGACCTACCACTCATTGAGTTTGCTTACAATAACAGCTATCAGGCTAGTATTGGGATGGCTCCGTATGAGGCGCTTTATGGGCGTAGATGTAGATCTCCAGTGGGCTGGTTCGAACAAGTAGAGGTGCCGTTACTTGGCCCAGAGTTTGTTTATGAGGCTTTAGAGAAAGTCCACCTAATTAGAGAAAGGCTGAAAACGGCTCAGAGTCGTCAAAAGTCTTATTCTGATAAGAGGCACAGAGACTTAGAGTTTAATGTAGGCGATATGGTATTTCTAAAAGTGTCACCAATGAAGGGAGTTATGAGGTTCGGTAAGAAGGGAAAACTTAGTCCTAGATTTATCGGACCTTATGAAATCTTAAGCAAGAAAGGTAATGTGGCTTATGAGCTAGCCTTGCCAGTTGAGTTGTCTTCGGTCCATCCTGTTTTTCATGTGTCTATGTTAAGAAAGTACATCCATGATGAGTCGCATATTATTCCTTCCAACACCATAGAAATTAATACAGACTTGAGTTACGAAGAGGTACCAATCCAGATTCTGGATAGGCAAGTTAGAAAGTTAAGAACAAAAGATATAGCTTCGGTGAAAGTATTGTGGCGTGGTCAAAATTCAAAAGAGGCTACCTGGGAGGTTGAGGAAGACATGAAGAAAAGGTATCCCAATCTATTTGAATAACAAGGTATGTGAACTATAAAGGTTTAAATTGTATTTAAATTTTTTCTAGTCAATTATGAGATATTATGTGGTTTAGCTCCTTGCCGGAGTATATTAATTCGTTAGTGTTATTTAGCTCCTTGCCGGAGTACGTTTGATTTATTATTGAGATTCAGCTCCTTGCCGGAGCATGTTTTATTTATTGTTGGGATTTACCTCCTTGCCGGAGTAGTAGTGGTTATTTTGGGCTATTGTTGGTACCTTTGATGGCCTATTATGGTGTATTGGTTGTTGTTGTGGTATTTCTGACAGGGATATTTTTTCGGATAGTCCAGTTACAGGGGAGACTCTGCCGAAATATTTAAGAAATATAACACTTAGCCAAATTTTGGAACATTTGGCAAGTTGGTGGAATGGAAAGGTGGCCTAGGAGTGAGGAATAAAAAAAAAAAAAAAAAATCATTCGAGGACGAATGATCTTAAGGGGGAAGAATGTGACGTTCCCCAAAATTTCTAAGTTTTAGGACACTTATTGGCGTGAAAAATTATTTACGTAAAGTCGTTTCATATATTATGGCGAGGTCCGAATATGAAGTGTATGGTGAAGATAAGTTAAATAGTTATCATGAATGATGTGTAAATATTTAAATGTATGTAAAGTGGAGGAAGAAATTGTAAGAGGTGCCAG
The DNA here is from genome assembly GCA_037355625.1 of Petunia x hybrida. Lineage (NCBI taxonomy): Eukaryota > Viridiplantae > Streptophyta > Magnoliopsida > Solanales > Solanaceae > Petunia > Petunia x hybrida. The sequence continues at coordinate 78,939 of JBBBVM010000303.1, forward strand.
AAGTTAAAGCCGACTTAATATAGGTAGAATTTACATTAAGTTGGCTAATTAGCCAAGTTACCTAACATACAGGCTAGGCAAAACAAATTCCTTTAAGTAAATAGTATTAAAATATTAAGGAAAGGGGAGCAGCACAACGTTAACCAATGATACTTGGTTTCGGCAGACATAAGGAATTAAGATTCCTCCGTATCTAACTACTCCCGTCATCGAAAATCAAAGCTGTGAACATTACTTTTCCCAATTTAATCTCCAAGTTAACCTAAAGGTGAGTTTTTTCTACGCATCAATGAAATTATGTCACGATTATCTACAAAAATTTAACATCTTTATAGACAATAATTAATAAGAAAATTCCCAAAAACCTAGAAAGTTTAGAATATGAACTAGAGTTCTTGAATTGGGGAAAAGATTGAAACTTTGGAATTGATTACGTAAATTGGTGGTTGTAGTTGTTGGGTGACGTGAGGTGCGTCTATTTGAGCTACGTATAGGCTCGAGGAGTAATCGAGGTGAGTTGAGATATACCCTTTCTAAGGTGCTTTTCTCGCAAAGTGCATGTATTTAAAGTGTTTGATAAATTGCTTTAGAGAAGTTAATGTACGTTTGATTGGAGCGGGCAAACGTTCATTATCCATTAATGTTTCCAAGTCGTTCTTTAGTATCAAGTATCTAGAAATATATTTCATAGCTTCCTTTACATCCCGATAATATATCTTTACTTGAGTACAATTTCATGAGATTATTTATATTATTCTATGATTATTATTAAATGATTCAAGATTTAATTGTGTTTGAAAGCTAATGAAGCTATGATGAGATTTTAAAAGAAAGCTTAAGTTCAAATTGAGGCCTTTGGTGCCAAGCAATATTTTAAATATTTTTGGGAGCTACCTTAAATTCTGAGAAGGGTAAACTTGTTCGTAGCCATAGTCGGGCTGCGGAGCGTGACCATAGTCGGGTTGCGTTTTACCCCGAAACTACCATGACAGGGTAGGTATGTGCCATAGTCGGGCACTATGTTATATTGCCATAGTCGGGCAATGAATGCTAGCATGTCATACACTTTGAACTGTGGGACGCCACGGGGATTAGAAAGAGAAAGAAAGAAAAGATGTCAGATTTGAGTGGTACTCCCTAGAAAGAAAGTATAAGCTATTTTGCAATATTTAAAAGTTTATTTTGATCTAATGTTACAGCTGCCTTAAAGTAAAGTTTACGCATTCATGTTTTATTAACTCTCGTTCCGGCCTTAGTGAGGGAGTCGATGATACTCACTGGGTGACGAGCGATTCGTTACTCACGTTCCTTTTTCTTGGAACCTACGTTGGCTTCGTCAACGTAGACGCAGGTCACCGAGGCGATCAGACTACAGGCTAGGACTCTCCCTCACATCCTCAGTTGTTGGTGAGCTCCGCTTTACTTTCAGTGGAGACATATCAGTTTTTCTTACCAGTTCCTTCATTTATTTTATTTATTCAGTTGAGTATTGCCGAGGGTTTCATGTCTCGTGCAATATGACAGTCTTCCAGTTTTAGAGGCTTCATAGACAATGAGTTAGAAGGGTTATGGCGCACATTTTAAGATTTAACGTTTAAGGTATTTTAAAGTGATATTGACTATTTATTAGAAGATGCAGAGTTATTATTTATTTGAATTATTATGAGTTTTTGAAAGATGTATGAAAAGTTTAGCAGGTCTGGTTCACCTGGCCCCCAGGTGCCGTGTTATAACTCGTTCAGAAAACGGGTCGTGACATTTGAGGTCTTCTCAAAATTCACTAAATAATGTTTCCATTATGGTCTAAAGAGCAATAGTTGCAATATTGTACCCGTATTACACAATGCAGTCTGTGATTCAATGGAATAAAACACATTTTTAACTTCTTTTTCAAAATACGTGCATTATTTTCTTTTGTTTTTCTTTTATCCCCATAGCTTAACAAAGGTCCAAGCGCTCGCAAAAGTCACTGCAGAGGGAGGGTGCGAAGCAGATGAAGAATGCACAAATCAAACCCCCTGCAATTCACAGATTTTCTTAGAGCGCAGGCACTATAAAAGCGGAGGCACGACGACATTCCTAGCAACATTGCAGACACGACAATGGAATTTTAGTTTTTGCACTTTACTTTACTCGTTGTATGCAGGGTACACAGCCCTTTACTCGTTGTATGCAGGGTACACAGCCCGACGTAACAAGCACATATGTCTTGACAAGAGGCAAGTGCAGCTCCTTACGAGCATGTAGATTCTCTTGACGAAAGGCAAGTAGAAGCTCCTGACGAGCATATAGGTTCTCCTAATGAGAGGCAAGTAGCATCTCCTGACGAGCATATAGGTTCTCCTGACGAGAGGCATGTAGCAGCTCCTGACGAGCACATAGGTTTTCCTGACGAGAGGCATGTAGCAGCTCCTGACAAGCACATATGTTCTCTTGACGAGAGGCATTTACTAGACAATCCAACGATAGGAAAGTCTACCTTATGTTTATTAATATCATTTGCAACAAGCTCACCTTTATTGCAACAATATCTCAAACACCCGCAATTCCTAAATGAACTTTCCAAAATTGTGACAAAATTGGTCACTCTATCAACGCCTTTGCCCGAAGACTCTTTCATCATTCCTGGGCAAAGAGGAGCAGCTGTTGACACCCAATTTTGCAACTCCTATTTCGCATTTACCCATATATGATTTAAAAAATGCAATGGCAATTTATCAGACAAATAGCACTAATTATCACACAATTTCTCATATCACCCTTGTCATTAACCTCCTATTCTTACTAACCTCCATTCAAAACACTTATATTACATAAATATGCCAACTAGGCCATTTTTAGAGGCACTGATACAAACTACGGCTTTTTACAAAATTCGCACATTCAATTACTAATTTTTGCAATTACCCCATATTTTTAAAATTTATCCAAAATTATTATTTATCAAATTTTAAATCACTAATAATTATAATTTTTTCAATATTTTATTAATTATTTGGCATTTTCAATTTAATTTTGCAATTATATAAATATTTTATACACATTTTATACATGTTTATGCACTTTATATACACTTATACACCTAAGCACTTAACACCCCCACAACTTATACACATCAGCTCCACGTGTGCCCACATGGCCTCATCTCGACCGTCCAAATTCTTAATCCAATGGCCCTAATCCCATTTTTCTTTTTTAATTATACTCCACCCCCCAAACCTCTACGACACCCCCCTCACTTTTCCCTCAAACACTCGCCACCCTCACCTCTTTCCCTCTCTCGCCAAACCCTAATAAACCCACTGTCAAAGGCCATTTCTAGCCAAATTCACCGGCAAAACACCATGGAAACTACATTTTCTTACTCCTCTCATCGTCCGCAACAAGACCCCTACACTAATAACTCCAAACGACGAAGTCGAAAATTTTACTCTTTGTCAACCTCGTCGCTGTCACTGGAGAAATGGGAACTCAGGTAGAGGTTTCGCAAAACCTAAACTTTGCAAATTAATGAAGGAAAATCCTCATGAATACACAATCGAGGAACAGATCAAGATAGACCTGGTCCAAACTTCAAACGGGTATTCCTTTCCTTTTCACGATCCTCAAATTATTATGTGATATCTATGCCTAACTTGTTGTTCTTAACTAGTTAATTAGACATTTGCATGCTTAGTTAGTTAATCGTTATGCACCAATTAATTAGAGAAAAAACTGTGTGATTATGCTTATTCTCGTTCTAATTTATGAATATGCATTGTTAAGATGAATATTATTTTCTCTTGGACATTCGTTGCGAGCCTCAAGACCTTGAATGCTTGAATTTTAATATGTATGACGTTTGTATTATACCATTGGATTTTAAATCTATATGAATCTTTAATAGTGTTGGAAATTAATTATAATTACTCTATGTATCTTGCAAGGTATCCGTCGATTGGCTTGATAAAATGCAAAGTTTCCATGTCACCATGATTGCCTAAGTTTGAAATTTAATGGTACATTGATCTTGTGATTAGAGGAATATCAATTGGGATTGACTAGGATATTAAGGATAATCAAAGGAAAATTAACTGTAACCGAGTATTTTTTAAACCTGTAATAGGACACCATATATGAAAAATAGAAGGGAAAGGGATTCCATGATTCTGGTCAAAATCAAACTTTTCCTTATGCAATTTTGTTACCTTTTCACACTTAAAATTTGAATTTAAAAACAACCCTACACATACATATATAAACCATCCCTTTCAACTTTTTTACACACACTTCACTCGCTAGAACTTTTGCAAAAAAGGTTGGTCTCTCTTAAAAATTCTCTCTAGAAAGATACCCTCTCAGCATTATTTTGATCACTGGTTCTTTTTAGCTTATATAAATCCTTATTTACTTGTTTCTTAACACTAAGGTAATTGCTGAGGAACCTATCCTCAAACCTTCCTCCTGCTACTCGTTTACTGTATACACCTGTTTGTATTTGTGTGGGCCTTTTATGGCCATTCCTAACCAGTCATGCAGGTTATTGGATAGTCTCCTAGAGACTATACCAGGGTACTTTATTGCAGGTATACAAAGCCCAGTAGGTGAAGGGTATAAGGGTTCTCAATACTAATGAGTTTGTATACAGGGGAATTGAATCCTTGTCCAGTATAGGTTCTGAGAAAACCCAAGAACTTGATAGTTCCACTAGTGCATGCAGGGCACTCTCTCTATCTCTTGTATTAATTGTAGACTTCCCTATGTGTATTTTTAGGGCATTCCTCTGTTTGTATATGCTTATGTATGGCAGTTCTGCCCGTTGTGTTAACTTGGTTATCCAGGAGCCTTCTCTTGAACTCCTCTCTTATTGTGTACATATTGACGAAAATAAGAAAAATCTGCATGTTTGAAGTCGACAAAATGCTTGGTTAAAATTTGAAGTAACGTGTTCTGTAGAACCCTTGATGAATGTATACTTCCTCCGTCCCAAATTGAGTGTCTTACTTTCCTTTTTGGTTTGTCTAAAAATGAGTGCCTCTTACTATATTTAGTAAGTTGATAATTTAAACAGCAAATGCTAAGGACATTTTAGTACATTACACACATCTTTCATTTAGAACCACAAAATTGAAAAATCTCTCTATATTTTTAAAATTTCGTGTCCAGTCAAATGAAAACACTCAAGTTGGGATGATGGGAGTAGCATATTATGAATATAACTCGGAATCCGGAAATATTTGCTAAACAGGGGCTGCTTGTGCAATTTCTGTCTAAAACTAAACTGTTTCTGTAAGCCTGAAACAACAGCTTTTTCGCTTTTAATACGAGCTCCATTTTTATACGGAATGGCCCTTTTATGTGTTAAAGTATTTTCTATAAATTTAATCTCTTATACACTAATCTAATAGTGTATAAGGGAGTACAAACTTTATGGGCTCGGTTGTACATTATCTGGAATATATAGATATATATTTCTAAAAGTTCAGATCGTGACGCCTAACATGTTTTGCATGCCTATATAGTATATATGTATATTTATGTGTGGAACCCCCTCTTATGTGCATTGATGTGCTATGTGTTCTTTGATTTCAGAGATAAACCAAAACCATTACATATATATTTTCAAAATCCGACCCTAAAAAGCAAAAGTTGTTTGGAAAAGTGTCCGACAATTAATGTTGAAACACTCTCTCCAAAATGGCTAACATTCCCATGATACAATAATCCCATGTTGTCCCTCAAAATTGATTATTGTGTTCTTGGGAAACCATTTTCAAAATATGTCTATTTTCGTAATTAATCCAACATTTTAAATTTGCAGAAATAAAATGTCTTTAAGCATTTCTTGCGGTTTTGGCCTTTCTGAACCAAGAGTTAAAGACAGTGACCAAAATTGCGATTAGGCAGCGGGCTTAGGTCGTAAATGAAAAATTTAGAAGTGGCCCAAATCTGTTAGAATGTGTGGTATTGATTATATTTTGCGTGAAATGTCCTTTACCTGTGAAGTCTTGACTTTTTAGTCTTCAGAATTAGAAAATTGTCCGTAGACCCAAAATTGCACTTTTAGGCTTGAAGTTAGTCATCCCTTGCCTTTGTAACCTCTGAGCTTAACATCCCAAAATTGAACTCGGTCGGAAATCACCTTTCGTAGGACTCGAGAAGTGCCTAACACCTTCTTCCCGAGTCACAAGGACTTCTTACCTAGAACCTCTATAAGTAAGACTTCTCGGAGTTAATCAAGAGCCTTAGACATCTTTTAGGTGACCTAATACGCCTTAGACAGATTTATTACGACTCCAAAATTGACTCAACAGAGTCGCCTAGTCAAACCCGACCTTGATTCACTCCGAGTTGAAAAAAGGGGTGAGAAAGTGGTGCAATGCAATCCCAAAGGTAAGCTCTACACAAAAATGCGGAAGAAATAACAAGAAATAAAGATAGAAGCAAGACAAATCTTGCTTCGATTCAAAAGATCAGTGAGGAACTTGTCTCAAGCTCGATCGAATGAATGCCAAGATACACCTGTGCTATGCATCAATCCTCAAGAAGTCTATGCTTCTTGCAAACTGAATGACCAAAGAAAAAAATGTTCAAACGAATCACACCGATTGACACAAGTTCTTTAAATCCCACTTCGGGGTTCGGGCTCCATCGGAGACACTCAATAGCAACTGCTATAAATATTCATCAACAACTAGATGTTTACAAATGAAATGTAATCTAGTATTTATAGGCTACGCTAAGGATAAAACAGTAAATGATCACAGGCGACCAATAGGAGAAAGCCACGCAGGGCTGCCTAACGAGTATTCGGTTACTCTTTCGACCGAACACTTGACTTCGAACACTTGAGCTCGAGTTTCTTCACTTTGGTGCTCGGTTGCTCAACTCAGCTCATACTTGACATCGATCGCTCTTCCTTCGATTATTTGATTTTACTTCGGCATCGATGTTGAGTGTTCGGGTGGGGTTCGCCCACTCCCTCCTTCAAGCTCAAGCTTATAGCTGAAGCCTTCGGTTCTTGAGCTCGGATACTCAGCTTCAGAGTAGTTTCTTTCCTTCACCCAAGCTAAGTAAATGTGGACATCGAGCAGCAGCTTGGCTTGGCTTGACTTTGTGTCATTGGCCTCAGCGGATCGAACACTTGATCAGCTCGTGTTCGGGCTGCATCATCCTCCCCTTCTTGAGAAGATTTCATCCTCGAAATCGAGCCCTCTTCATCCTCCGAAGTTTGACCTACAACACAAGGAATTAAGTCAGCAACATTAAAGGTGTTGGACACGTTATACTCACCAGGGAGGTCGATCACATAAGCATTGTTGTTGATCTTGCTTAGCACTTGAAATGGACAATCCCCTCGGGGAGCCAACTTTAATTTCCTTTAGTTCGGGAAGCGTTACTTTCTGGAGTGAACCCAAACCCAATCTCCCTTCTTTAATTCCAACTTTTTACGCCCCTCTTTTTCTTCGTTGCGACCTTTGCATAAGCTTCCTCGAGGTTCTTCTTCACCTTTTCATGCAACTCGATCAAGGCAGTGGCTCGCCGAGTACCTTCAAAATCAATAACAGAATCTCTAGGCAATGGGGTTAAATCAAGTAGAATCAAAGGATTAAAACCATACACACATTCGAACGGGGTCATATTTATCATTCGATGCACCGTTCGATTGTATGCAAACTCCATCATGGGCAAACAATCTGCCCAGTTTCCGATCTTGCCTTTGGTCATTGCACGAAGCAAAGATCCCAAGGTTCGGTTAACTACCTCGGTCTGTCCATCAGTCTGAGGGTGGTGAGACATCGAGAATAGTAAATTGGTGCCGAGGGCACCCCACAAACATTTCCAAAAATGACTCAAGAATGTCGAGTCTCGATCACTCACAATAGTACGAGGCACACCGTGCAATTTCAACACATTAGAAATAAACAAGGTAGCTACATGTTGTGCGTCATCACATTTTTTGCAAGGAATAAAGTGAGCCATTTTGGAAAAATGGTCGACTACGAAAAAGATGCTATCATGTCCTCCCGCCGACTTCGGTAACCCCAACACAAAGTCCATGGATATATCAACCCAAGGTCGATCAGGCACAGGCAACGGGGTATACAAACCATGAGGGTTGGACTTCGATTTAGCTTTCTTGCAAACGAGACAAGCGTTGCGAAGCCTTTCCACATCTCGTCGCAATGTTGGCCAATGGAACTGATCGGTTAAGATACCAAGAGTTTTCTGAACACCGAAGTTTCCCATCAAGCCTCCAGAGTTAGCTTCTCGAACCAAAAGCTCTCTCCACGATGACACTGGCACACAAACCCTCCCATTCTTGAAGAGGTAGCCATCGTGCCACTGATATTTCTCAACCCTTCGGCCACTCAAGATTGCGTCACGAACGCATTTCAGCTTGGGATCATCTTCATACATCAACTTGATGCTTTCGAATCCCATGAGCCTCGAGGCGAGAGTGGTCGCCAAGGCAAATTTTCTTGATAGCGCATCAGCCACAACATTGTCTTTTCCCTTTTTGTAATGAATTACATAGGGAAAGCTTTCAATAAATTCAACCCACTTGGCATGCCTTCGGTTCAATTTCTCCTGACCTCGGAGATGTTTTAAAGATTCGTGATCACTTTTAATCACAAACTCTCGAGGCCACAAATAATGCTGCCAATGGACGACTGCTCGAACGAGGGCATACAACTCCTTGTGATACGTTGAGTAATTCAAGGCTGCACCCTTAAGGTTTTCGCTAAAGTAACTGATCGGCTTCGATTCTTGCATCAGCACTCTTCCGATCCCAACTCCGGATGCATCACACTCAAATTCGAATGCTTTGCCGAAGTCAGGGAGTTTCAACAATGGGGCAGAGCATAGCCTCCGTTTCAACTCTTGGAAAGCCCTCTCTTGGGACTCTCCCCATACAAATGGATGGCCTTTCTTAACCACTCGGTTAAAGGAGTTGCCACGATGCTAAAGTCACGAACAAACCTTCGGTAAAAGCTAGCTAAACCATGGAAGCTACAAACTTGTGAAACCGAGGTTGGACTTGTTGACTTCAACACCATTAGCACTAAAAACGAATCCTAGAAAGACTACACGTTCGACACAAAAGGCACATTTCTTGAAGTTAGCATATAACTTCTCTTCTCTAAGCTTATCAAGCACTAACCTTAGGTGTTCGACATGTTCATCCACAGTTTTACTATAAACAAGTATGTCATCGAAGTAAACGACAACAAACTTATTTATGAACGGTTTGAACACATGGTTCATCAGTCACATGAATGTGCTCGGTGCATTGGATAAGCCAAAAGGCATCACCAACCATTCATAAAGACCGAACTTGGTCTTGAATACGGTTTTCCACTCGTCTCTGCGTTTCATTCGGATTTGGTGGTAACCGGACCTGAGGTCTATCTTCGTAAAGCATGAAGAACCACTTAACTCATCTAGCATGTCATCTTATCGAGGGATAGGATGACGATACCTTACCGTTATTTTGTTGACTGCTGGTTAATCAACGCACATTCGCCATGTTCCATCTTTCTTTGGGACAAGGATAACAGGAACGGGGCAAGGACTCAAGCTCTCTCGAACAAGGCCCTTGTTCAGCAACTCATCAACCTGCCTTTGGAGCTCTTCGGTGTCTTCGGGATTACACCGGTATGCATGTTTGTTGGGGATTTGAGACCCCGGTACGAAGTCAATTTGGTGCTCGATTCCTCTCAACAGAGGTAATCCACCTGGCATTTCTTCGGAGAACATGTCTCCGAAGTCCTGCAAAACACTTTGTACAACACTAGGCAAAGTGTTATCGTTAGAAAAATCATCATTAGAGTTTAGAAAGATACCCTTGTGCACGAGGCAAATCATCATCTAATCGTTGTCGTTGCCTCGTAGATACTCACCCGGTTGCATGATTGCACAGATGTTTCATACTTCAGGCGGTAAGTTTGTGTCTTCGGCCACGATCTTTGTTCCCATCGGAAGCTTAGCTTTGGCTGCTTCTTTCAATTCCTTCATTCGTTTGTAGTCTTCGGTGACTTATTTTGGAGATAAGGGCTTGAGTACGAAAATTTTCCCTTCGAGCTTAGCAGTGTAAGTGTTGGATCTTCCATTGAGCACAACCGACCGATCATACTGCCATGGTCGACCCAATAGAATATGACAAGCTTGCATCGGCACCACATCGAACATCATCTCATCTTGATATTCTCCAACTCTAAACTTGATCCACACTTGTTTGACAACCCTCAATTCGCGACACTCATTCAGCCATTGTAATCTGTAAGGATGGGGATGTTTCAAAGTAGGTAGCCCCAATTGTGAAACCAAGGTTTGTCTCACCACATTCGCACAACTACCTGAGTCAATGATCATCGAACACACTTTCCCCCTCACTCGACATCGGGCATGGAAAAGGTTTTCTCTTTGGTTGTCCTCTTCTTCGAGAGTCATGCAGCTCAAATTCCTTCGAACTACAAGAAACATTTCCGGATGATCAGCTTCGGTAGCTTCACGACCATCATCATCTTTAGCTCGGTCAATCTCCTCGATATATTCCTCTTTGGTGTCACTCGCTTGCTCACAAACATTTCCATTGTCGAGCACAAGCATAATCTTGCGAGTTGGACACTCTTTTGCCATGTGACCATAACCTTCGCATTTATGACACTAAATACTTGAAGCACTAGGAGAATTAAGTTGAACTTTACCGCCCAATTCTCTTGATTGGTTAACGGTCACACCCCTTTCGAAGGATTTCTTCGAATCTCGAACAGTGTTGGCACTTGTTGGATTTGGACTCTTCCATTCTTTACCTCGGTTCAAAGGAGTAGAAGTAGTGACTCCTCGATACCGGTTTGCTTTATCATCCTTAATCCATTTTTCAGCTTCGGTAGCAATTTCGAACATATCTTCCACCGTGTGATAACGTGTAGCCTCAATTGAGATTACACCTCCCGAGCCAAGCCATTTTTGAACCGAATAGTGGCTTGCTCTTCATCTTCTCCCAGATCAAGGTTCAATTGAATTCTCAAGAACTCATCATGATACTCTTGAACTGACTTGGACCCTTGCTTTAGCTCATAGAGCTTTTGAAATTGAGTTTGCCTATACTTGGCACTCAAATACTTAGCATCCATTGCTCTGTTCAACTATGCCCAAGTAGTGACTTCGGGATAGACATTCCTTCGTCTAAGCCTCTTGTCAGCTTCCCACCATGTAGATGCATACGCTTCGAATGAAGCAATGGCATGGGCAGCTTTTCTCTCTTCAGTCATCTCATTGGTTTCGAAGATTCGCTCCATTTTAAGCTTCCATTCAAAATATTCATCCGGATCACTAGTTACTCTGAAGGGTGGAATAGTGATCTTGACACTGTTCAAGTTTAAATCTCGAGCTCCTCGAACCTGTCCGGGATACTCCTCATAGTAATCACCAGCCTCACGCTCAATATATCGTTCAACATTTGCGCCTCGGCCTCGACCTCGAAAATTTCCACTACCTCCTTCATCGACCCCTTCATCAACGTTCACAGCTTGTTTTCGGGCCATTGGAAGCGGTACTCTTTCATCTCGGGGAATGCCCAAGTGTTGATAATCAGCTTGGGGATTGCCCAAGTTTTGTTGTTGTGCTTGGGGATTGCCCAAGATTTCTCTTCGAATTGCCTCACTCTTCAATTGATGTTGTCGAATAAGCTCAGCATACAACTCAGGTTTCATTGGAGTGGAGTCACTAGTTCCAGCGCCGGACCCAGGTAAGGCCACAGACGCACTCCCTTGCTCGAGTTGAGCTACTCGAGCAGTTACTCCTCTTACTTCGGCACTGATGCCTTGTATCGCAGCCATGATATCAGCTAACGACACTTTGGGCCTCTCAATGCCTTTGCCATCGCCTCCATTCCCAGCAATGGTACCTACACGAATCAAAGACCAATAAAATGTTAAGGTTAGAAATCACCTCACACACTCCCTTACCTTTGATGGGTGGCACTCAAGTCCACTCAATTTAGGGGTTCGGTTTTTTATCACTCATGAACTTGTAGCCAATGGCTTCCTCGCTTGATCAACTTCTCTCAGTTCCTTCGAATTTGACAAGTTGCTTTGTCTCCTTCGGGATGAGTGAATTGATATGACTCGATGGAACGGACGCTATTTACTCTTACGCTTCGGGAAGTCAAAATAAATTTTCTACGAAAGTTGGACTTCGGTCACCTCACGCACGAGTTCCTATAAGCTCAAATGAGTTAGAACGACCTCGAGTAGGAAGAATTACTCCAAAGATCCACTAACTAGATTTATCGAACACAAGAAAAGTGAAAACCTAGGAGAATCTATCCTTCGATTCCTCTTCGAAATCTTTTTCGAACACACCAACTCTTACCCGTACAAGAGTGGTCCCTCCTTGGTACGGATAGGGTTTTACCTTATCCAATTCCTTTTTCTAGCCGACAACTTTTTACCTGGGGTTTTGATCTTTACACTTTACCCCTTTCTTCTTCAATGGAACAGTGAAGTTTTTACTCTGGCGTATGGACAACTTAACTTTGTTCACTGACCACGAATGTTAACAGAAGTTGGGTTGCTCTTTCACTCCGGTAGCAACAACAATGGAGGAAAATCAGTCCAAAGTTCTTTGAGCTAAGACTCGGCTCCTCGTGTTCGTACACTGTTACAAACGTAACAATTTTCCGGCGTACGGATAGGGCTCAAATCATAGAACTTCAAAATTTTAAGCACAAAACAACCCAAAAATACTCAAGAAGAACCAATCTTCATCGGTAACAACCAAAACACGCTGGGGTTCGAAAACAATCACCACTAAGCTCAAAACAGTCCAAAAATTCGCCAAGAAACCCTCGTCACAAACGTTGTACGTCGGGTATTTAAATTGATTCTTAGACAGTGGTGAACTCAAATCAATGGTTGTTTGATTCAAACAACCAACAAATCAACCAAAATTTTGAATTTTTCTTTTCTACTTATTTTTACTTTTTTTTTTTGTAAACACCATAACAACAACAATCAACAACAAGGAAAAAAGCTGAAACTAGAGACACAAAGCACGAATAATTCGAACAGGATTTGAGGTTGTAAGAACAAACTCAAACCTTGCTCTGATATCAAGATGGTGCAATGCAAACCCGAAGGTAAGCCCTACACGAAAACGCGGAAGAAACAACAAGAAATAAAGATAGAAGCAAGACAAATCTTGCTTCGATTCAAAAGAGCAGTAAGGAACCTGTCTCAAGCTCGATCGAATGAATGCCAAGATGCACCTGTGCTATGCAACAATCCTCAAGAAGTCTATGCTTCTTGCAAACTGAATGACCAAAGAAGAAAATGCTCAAACGACTCACACCGATTGACACAAGTTCTTTAAATCCCACGTCGGGGTTCGGGCTCCATCGGAGACACTCAATAGCAACTGCTATAAATATTCATTAACAACTAGAGGTTTACAAATGAAATGTATTCGAGTATTTATAGGCTAGGCTAAGGATAAAACAGTAAATGGTCACAGCCGACCAATAGGAAAAAGCCACGCAGAGCAGCCTAATGAGTGTTCGGTTACTCAACTCAGCTCATACTTGACATCAATCACTCTTCCTTCGGTTATTTGCTTTTACTTCAGCGTCGATGTTGAGTGTTCGGGTGGGGTTCGGCCACTCCCTCCTTCGAGCTCAAACTTATAGATGAAGCCTTCGGTTATTGAGCTCTGATACTCAGCTTCGGAGTAGTTGCTTTTCTTCGCCCAAGCCAAGTGAATGTGGATATCGTGCAGCAGCTTGGCTTGGCTTCGTGTCATTGGCCTCGGTGGATCGAACACTTGATCAGCACGTGTTCGGGCTGCATCAGAAAGTGTGCATGCAGGTTTTCCCTCTATTATGTTGCGAAGCTTAGGTTTTGCAAGATCTTTGCTTGAGCTTCCCGTTCCTCTTGTGACAGTGGTAGAGACGATGAAGGATCAAATTGTTGGATTTCGTCATTCCAAGTAATTAATATAGGGGTTTTGTTGCGCGGGGGGGGGGGGGGGGGGGGGGGGAGGGAGGAGTCTGAAAATATAATTTTCATGATGTTTCGCTGGTGGAATTGGGCGGAAATGGCCATTGACAGTGGTTGCGTTAGGGTTCGACAAGAGAGAGGAAGAGAGGGGAGGCAGCGGATGTTTTCGTGGGAAATGAGAGATAGGGTTTTGTTTGGGGGGCTAATGTGTAATTAAAAATGGAAGGTGGGGTTCTGGCCATTGGATCGAAGGGATGGACGGATAAGATGGTGCCACGTGAGCGCGTGTAGGGTGTATGTATGTGCAACATGTTAGATATTGTAGGGTGCCAAGTGCATATGTATATAAATGTATATAAAGTGTATAAAATATGCATAAAATGTGTATAAAAAAAAGTAAAAATTAACTTTAAAATGCCAACAAAATGCCAAAATAATTAATAAGATGTAGGGAATATTATTTGGGACTTAGGAAAGTAACAAGCAATTTTAAATAATCATAAATATTTGGATAATATAGAAATGTTATTGCATTTTTAATTTAGATACGGACAAATTTGAAAAAGGAAGGACAAAATTGGGTGCCAATAGTGTGTATATACAATGAATAAATATAGTTTATATACTTTTATAAATGTGTATAAAACTATATAAATATGTATACACATGTATGAACAATGAATAAAGTTGTATAAATTTCAGCTTTGTGCACTATTATGAATGTTTGTATAAGGCTTACATTTTTTGTCTATATTTTTCTATTTTTCTTCTTGCATATGAATTTTTTTTATGTATATACATGTATAATTTATTATTTTTTGATAGATTTGTGTGTATAAAATTATCAAAAAATAATGATTTAATCAAAACCAATAATATTAAAGCTCTGGTGACATAAAATAAACAATCCCGACGAGATCCAGCGATTTTTTAGTTTTTCGGCCACAAAGGGGGAGTGGCACATGAGGTTTTTTTATTTTGAGGGAGAGTTCAAAGGGGTTGCTATGCCATGTAATTTTTAAAATAAGAGGGGTACTATACCATGTAAGACAAATGTATGGAATTTTCATTTGTAATTTCCTTGCTTTAAGGTGCTATTTCTGCAAAAAAAAAAAAAAAAAAAAAAAAACCCTAGAATTTGTGGAACCAATGGGCCGATCCTTATGGGTCTACAAGCCACATGGACTTTGATAACGTGGAAACCTTCTAATATATTAGTATAATCATATTGGGAAATTTACGTCCCATGAACGTTGACCAAGAATAATTACTTTTTCTGCACACCTTTTCTTGTTTCTTTCTTTCCATATACATTTTACTCTTTTTAAATATATATTTAATATATTAATATTATTGATATTTAATATATTTAATATTTAATATTATTGATATTTCATATTTTAAATATATATATTTGATATTTTAAATATATATTTAATATTTTAAATATATATTTAATATATTAATATTATTGATATTTAATATTTAATATTATTGATATATTTAATATTATTGATATTTCATATTTTAAATATATATATTTAATATTTTAAATATTATTATGTTGATAGGACTCTATCATTAAGCCTAAAATCGTGCAACTACCATATTTAATGGTAATTTATTTTTTTTAATCATTGATTGTTTCTTTAATTAAGGAAGTTAAATATCATACTATTAAATATTAATATTAATATTAAGAAATATATTTAATATGTATTAAATTTTTGGATACAAAAAGTTATGGACACCTAAAAGTAATTATTTTTTAATAGGCGGATATATATGTAAAGAGCCCAATCATATTCCTAATTTCCATTCAACCAATCATGTTTCTATTCCCACGTAGGACTTAGAGACCCCACCAACCGAATGGCATCAACCTCATCATAGCTAGAACTACTATTTCAGAAAAATAATAAAGTTTATTTAATAATAACTATCTTCATCATAAAAAATATACTCTATTCGTGCCAATATATGTGACAGTTTCTTTTTTGGTCAATCCAAAAAAGAAGGTTAAATTACACTCTATGTCAATTTAGAAAACTTTTTTGTTAAACATAGCAACATTTTGTCATTTTTTCAAAAATGTAAACATTTTTAGGATGCTACCAAAAATAGTAATAATAGGTAAAACCCTAATTTTTCTTCCCTCTCTTTTCTCTCTCCACCTCACCCACTTTTCCGGCATCGTCACCACCAATTTCCGTCTCCGTCGCCATCATCTCCGCCGGTGACGCCTTTGTTTCTTCACTACTGCGCCCGTCGACGCTGCTCCGTTATTATTGCTTTGATCTCTCACTGATGCAGCTGTCGCCGTCGGATTTGCTTTCCTCCATTGGCGACGGCGTTGACAGAGCAGGTCGCCGGTGATGCTCCTACTTCAATTTTCTTTTTTCGTTTTTTAGTTTTTCAGTGACTGAGCTGGATCTGCGGCGGCTAGAGTTTTTTCTTGGTGGTTGTTGTTGTGGGGATTTGTATGGCATGTTTATAGCCTTTATATGTTTATTGTATGTCATGTATATATACAGTGGACATACAACATACATATAAAATATATACACTTTTGTATGAAATCCCACACATTATATGTTCGTTGTATATATGGTGTATGTCCGATGTATGAACATACATACAATGGAAATACATCAAGCATACAAAGTATATACAAACAGCATACAAAAATATACTTAAAAAGAATTAAAAAAAATCTGGCGACTGGCGGTAGTCGCCGGCCGCCGGGGCCAGAAGGGCAGAATTGGGGCGGCTGGACTGGTTAGCTGGTGAGTGTAGGGAGTGAATTTTAGGGTTTTATCTACTCTTTTATGTGTTTGCTATGTTTTGAAAAAAAAATATTGCTATGTTTTGAAAATGAAATAGTGTTGACATTTTTGTGTAAAGTAAAATGTTAGGATGCATAGTTTTGTAAATCACCCAAAACAAGAATGACACACTTACTTATTTGACAACTAATTAATAACACTTTCTCTATTTTATCCTTGTTGGATCGTTTTTACATTAAATGCTCCAACAACTTTTTAATTAATCCAATCTTCTCTGTCTTACTTATTCTTTACATCTAACAAGGTAATTTTAAAAGTTTCTAAGGTTAATATTTTATTTATTAAACTCTGAGAAAAGTCAAACTACATCACATAAATTAGAATGAAAGGAGTAATTTTTAATCTTTGTTTTCTCATTTACCCAAACCTACCAAACTTTTTCCAAAGTCTTCAACCAAATGTAGTTTACCTCTTGCTTTAGTGAAATTTCTAGTCACTTCTCATTCCCAAAACCCTACTTCTCCTACTTTTTCTTCCTAGCACCCTATCTTTAGTTCTTCAACTTTCTCTCATATATATACACTCACTTTTCTTCTTCTTTTTGATCTTCTTGCTTCTTCTTTCTCTTCCTATTTATTGGATTTGATTTCTTTTTAAAGATTTTAATTTCTTTTGAAGGACAATGAGCGATTCTTTTTCTCATCAATACATCCATATAGTAAGTATTCTTTTTTTTTTTTAAAGCAATTTTTTTATTTTGGGATCAGAATAGAAGAACGAAGCAGTCTAACAGATTTACATGGAAGCACTAAAGATCCTAGCTGCTAATTAGAAATCACTGCATAATATGACGGTGCAAACAAAAAGATACACAATAAGCAGTGATAACATATGTTGCTGGCTGCCTAACTATTGCCATTTACTGACATACGTAAAATCTTCCGACACATACCGGACCACAAATATACTATAAAATGCTATTTTTGAGCCTTTTATGCTGAACTTTTAAGTTTGGCGAGTTCACCCAAGACGTTTTGGATGGGATCTCTCAGCTTGCTCTTCTTAGCCTTCAATGACGGAACAAGAGCAAATACTTCATCAGCAGTTTACAAGTGAAAGTTGGCAAACATGCAGAGCTCTCCATCAGAAACACCGTGCTCTTTTAGAGGCTTGAGTATTTGTTTAGCAGTCTGTGGATTGTCGTAAAGCTTGTTCCTCAATGCATATGTCAGTCCCCTGTCAAATGAAACAGGTAGTTTTATAGCTAGATCTTCAGACAGTATCACCATTTGCTCTTGGATTCCTTGCAAAATTTCAGCAGCTTCACAGTCCACCATGTTAAGTTTGATCAATTCAACAATGCAAGATCAGACTGAGAGGAAATCGTAGAGAGAGAAAGCTCTGCATTCATACTTTTAGAGAGAGAAAGTAAAATATCTTAAATGAACTCTAACTAACTAACTAACTAACTAACTATAACTGCCTATAGTTATACAATGTTAACCAACTAAGCTAGCTAAACTGACTAAGCTATAAGCTGACTCAGCAACAATTAACTAACTAAGCTTACTAGGATAAATACTAACTAACTGACTGATGATTGGTGCCACCTGGGCATGAGGAAGTTGATTCCTCAACACCCTCCCCTTCTCAAGCTAGGAGAGGTGAAGATGTTCTTTAACCCTAGCTTGGACAAAAGATAGGTATGCTGAAGCACAATAAGGCCCTTAGTGAGAATGTCAGCTTGTTGCTCTGAAGAGGATATGAATGTGGGATGAACCAACCCTTGCAAAACCTTTTTCCTAAAAAAATGAAAGTCAATGTCTATATTCTTTGTACGTTCATGGAAAACAGGATTTGCAGCAAACTGGAGGGTAGATTTGCTATCACAATGAAGCCTGACTGGTAAGTGAATCTGCATATTCAGTTCCCTAAATAGCCCAGCCAGCCAGACTAACTTAGAAACTGTAGAAGCATGGCTTCGCTACTCAACTTCACCTGAGCTTCGAGATACAGTGGGTTGTTTCTTTGATCTCCATGAAACAGCTGAATCACCAAACTTGACTAAGTAACTTGTAATAGATCTCCTAGTGTTTGGGCAAGAAGCCCAGTCTGCATCACAATAAACAACCAATTGGTTGGTCCAGGTAGAGGACATCAACACCCCCAACCCAGGAGCCTATTTAACATATCTCACAACTCTGAGAGTTGCTTCCATATGTGACAGCTTTGGAGAGTGCATGAATCGGTTGAGGCACTGCACAACAAATACAATGTCTGGCTTAGTAACTGTGAGATAAAGAAGCCTGCCAATGAGTCTCCGGTAAGGCCCTGGATCAGATAAGGGTGGATCCTTACTAGTGCCAAAATGCTGATCAAATTAAAGTGTGGTGAGCTTTGATTCAACTCCAGGGGAGCACTAATAGGCTTAGAACCAGTCAGACCTAAGTCTGAGAGTAGTTTCAAAGCATATATTCTCTGATGCATCAGTATGCCTTCAAGACTTCTTGCAAATTCAATGCTAAGGAAATATTTGAACTCACCCAAATCCTTGATTTTGAAAGCATTCTGTAAATGTGTTTTGGTATCCATAATCAATTCAACATCATCACCATTGATGAGCATATCATCAACATAAATCAACACAATCACAATCTTGCCTAACAGTTTCATAGTGAACAAAGAATAGTCTAGCTGACTCTGTATGAAACCAGATGACTTAAGTGTGGTACATAACTTGATGTTCCATTCCTTGAAGCTTGCTTAAGGCCATAAAGGGACTTAAGTAACCTGCAGACCGGACCTTTTCCAGACTGACTCTTGAAACCTTGTGGGAATGACATGTATACTTCTTCATGGAGGTATCCTTGCAAAAAGGCATTGTAGACATCCATCTAGTGAATGGTCCAATGTTTAACTGCAGCTATGGCTATAACAGTCCTGACAGTAACTAGTTTCACCATTGGGGAAAAGTTTTTTGATAATCAACTCCCTCATTTTGATTATAGCCCTTGGCCACTAACTTTGCCTTAAATATTTCCACTTCTCCTGAAGCTTTATATTTGATCTTGTACACCCATTTACAGCCTATGGCTCTGTGACCCTATGGTAGTTGCACCACCTCCCAAGTTTCATTATCCTCTAAAGCCTTTATCTCTGCTTTCATTTCATCAACCCATCTAGGATCTTTGGATATTTCAGAGTAAGTCTTAGGTTCCTGATCATTGGTGAGCTGCCCAAGAAAACACTGATATTTAGGAGGCAAGTGACCATAGTGGAACACATCTGATAGAGGATATAGGCATGAAGAAACTATAGTTGGATGATCTGAATGACTGACTGAAGTTTTCTATTTTGGCTGAACAAAATCCTTGAGCCAAGAAGGAGGCTTACTGACCCTGAGTGGCCTCTGTGCAGGAGCTTGTGCAGGCCCATGGTCTGTAGCAATAGGTACAGATGGACCTTATGAGTCCTTAGATGCAAGTGGAACTGTATCAGTAGTAATAGGATTAGACATATCAGGGAACAATGCAGCTTGTTGTAGTACATGCAATGGTGACTGTGAGGGATAGGAAAATAATTCTTCATCATGGTGAGATTGACCTGCATCTGCTTTGGGAGACTCATGCTCTCCATGCTGAAAAGGGAAAATGGTTTCTTGAAAGACCACATCCCTACTGATAAAAAAACATTTGTTGTTAAGATCAAACAATTTATATCCATTCTGAGAGGAACTGTATCCCAGCATCACAGCCTTGATTGCCCTGGGTCCAAACTTATCAGGCTTAGATAGAGTAGTAGCCTAGCAGAGAGAACCAACAACCCTTAAATGAGAAAAGGAAGGTTGTCTGTGATGTAGGATTTCATAAGGGTATTTGTTCTGTAAAATAGTGGAGGGTACCCTATTGATTATGTAAACTGCAACTTCAACACACTCAGCAGGTAGATGACCTTGAAACTTAATTGCCATTGCTGTCTCTAAGATGTGTCTATGCCTCCTATCCACAACACCATTTTGCTGTGGGGTATAGGGGCATGAGCTTTGATGCAAAATACTATAAGATTTGAATAATTCTTGACAATGCTGATTGAAGAACTCAGAACCATTATCTTATCTGAACTGCTTAACTTTGGTGTTAAATTGAGTTATAACCATTACTATAAAATGTTTCAATACTTCTTTCACATCTGACTTGAGTCTAAGAAGAAATATCCAAGTCCAGCGAGAGTGATCATCCACCAAGATAAGGAAAAATTTCATTCCATTATGAGTTGCAGACTTATAGGGGCCCCATACATCCATGTGATCAAGCTTAAAACTATCACTATGTTGAAAAAAAGGAATTTTTCTCAGAACACTTAAGGGTGCATGCCCCATCCTAGCATGCCATATCTTGGTGTCTGAGATTTTGAGTGCAACCAGTGACCTGCTTAGAACACTACTTGCTCCTTTGTCCTGTGATTGCAACACATACAAGCCATCACACTGTCTACCAATATGCTTCATTGTCCCAGTGAAGAGATCCTTAAATATGCAAAAGTCAGGGTAGAATGTGACACAGCAGTTCAGTTCTTTTGATAACTTTGATACAGACAGAAGATTGACATTAAAGGCTGGTATACATAGGACATTGTTAAGAGTATCACCTCCATTCAATTGATAGCTACCCATATGTGAAACCTCTGCTGAGTCTCTATTAGGTAGTTGCACCTATCATGAGCCTCCTACTACCACATTATTATGCAACATATGTGCATCACCAACCATATGGTTAGTGGCTCCGATATTAATAATCCATCTATGGTCATCTGTACTAGCTAAATTAGCAAACATATGCTCACCTGCCATGTTAGTACTTCCATGTGAGACTGAAGATGATTGCAGCATGTGTAATATTTGGTTGTACTGCTCAGGTGTGAACATAGGGCTAGCTGAATGAGATGTGCATCCTGAAGCTGTTGTGAGTAGCTTCCAGCATGATATCCAGTTCCATTGTGCTGATGCCCATAAGATTGCTGATGGTACTATTTTCCAGCTTGCATTCCAGACTACATCCCTGAACTAGAGTTAGTATCAATTCCATATGTAGCATTAGCACCTGCATTCCCTCTTCTCTTGCCTTTATAATTTTCAGGATACCCATTCAACTGATAGCATCCTTCTCTGCGATGCCCTGTCAAACCACAATGATCATATTTTATCAGCTTAAAACAATCATTACGAGTGTGTCATTTCACATGACAGTAGTCACATTCAATGTTATAGTTCTTTCGAGGTTTCTATATTCTTCCTTTTAAAGTGTATAAGGCCGTAGGTTCAATGTTGTCGGCAAAACCATAGTGAGCACAAGAAATCATATTTTGACTTTCATCTTGAGTAATCATCGCGTACGCTTGATTTACTGTAGGGAGTTGTGGCATCATCAGGATTTGGCTTCGTGCCTGACTATATCCCTCGTTTAGACCTATGAGAAATTGATAGAGATGCTAGTATTATATGTGATTGGTGAATTCTTTGGAATTCTCGCAGTCACACGAAGGGGGTGGGATGATCGAATCACACTCATCCCAAAGACCCTTCAGCTTTGAATAGTACACAGAAACTGAACTAACACCTTATGTCAAAGTGAAGATCTCTTTGCGCAGGTGATACATTCGAGAACCATTTACCTTATCGAATCGTTCCTTCAGATCTCCCATACTCTGTATGCATTTGTACCAAACAAAATCCCACTGACATGTTCCTTACTCACATTGTGCATCATCCACGAAATTACCATTGCATTACATTGATCCCACTGATTCTTGTGTTCATCGAAATATTGCTCTTTTGTGATTGTACCATTGATGAACCCAATTTTATTCTTTGTGAGAAATGCAACTTTCATGGCACTACTCCACAAAGTGTAATTTTCCATTCCAGTAAGCTGAATCCCTATTGAAACTGAGCTAGGACCATCAGATGATGAGAGATAGAGCTCATGATTGTGATCAATCGTTGAATTGGAAATTCTGGTGACATTTTCGGTCATATTCATAACTGGTACTGCATGTGCCATGTAATTGACAATTTTACAGCAAAATTGGAAAGAAAATTAGGGAAAAAAATTAGGGTTTCAGTCCCAAGAAACTGATGAATTTCTCGATCTTCGAAAACTCACGGTCGAAAATCCCTAAATTCACTCAGTATTCTGCTGTGATACCATGTTAAGTTTCATCAATTCAACAATGCAAGATCAGACTGAGAGGAAATCATAGAGAGAGAAAGCTCTGCATTCATACTGTTAGATAGATAAAGTAAAATATCTAAAATGAACTCTAACTAACTAACTATAACTTCCTATATTTATACAATGTTAACCAACTAAGCTAGCTAAACCGACTAAGCTATAAGCTGACTCAACAACAATTAACTAACTAAGCTGACTAGGATAAATACTAACTGACTGAGTGATGATTGGTGCCAGCTGGGCATGAGGAAGCTGATTCCTCAACACATCAAGCATACTGCATTGTCTGGAAGTTCTTGCTCAACTCTAAGCTCCAAAGGACTAGGTGCTTTGGTTGTTTTACTTTTATCACCACTGGAACCTTTATCTCCTTTCCCACCTTTGTCAGAATTCCCTTTGGAAGATGGTTGATCAGCTTTTCCATTCGAGTTTGTGAAAATGGTATCCAGTGATCCTTTAGAATCAAACTGAACTTTCCTTCCTCTTTTTGACTTTGTTGTGCTGTCGTCCTTATCTTTGGATGCATGAGACTTGAGAGCAGATTTTCCAGTATTTGGCAGAGTACACCCTTTTCCATCTTTTTCCCCCATTCTTATTATACCCTCCTGGAAAGAATAGAAGAATTGGAATTTTTGAGGGAGATATTGAAACGCTTATTGCTGTGTAAAAGACACACGAGAAAGTGGAGCAACGTACAATACTCTTATGGTAAGTATTCTTTTTCTTTCCTTAACGTTTTTTGCTTTGCTCCTTCTTGGTTTTCTGCTTATATTTATTTATTAGTAAAGCTTAGGTAATTGATGGGGTATAAATTTGAGAGAAGTATGAGGTCAATGGATGCAGGTGCATCACTTGATTGAAGAGTGTTTATTGTTCAACATGAGCAAAGAAGAATGCATGGAAGCACTCTTCAAACATGCAAATATCCCGCCAGTTATCACTTCCACTGGTCAATTCATACGCCTATTCCTTTTTTATTCTTAATCTATTATCAGTATGTAGGCTCACATTTTCAGTACTTATAATCCAGTTTCAAATTATTTTCTTGATGAGCTGTGAATCTTTTTGCGCAAAAAAAAAAAAAAAGAAAGGAAAAAATCAACTTAAAAAGAAAAAAGAAGAAGAAGGAAATGAAAATCTTTAACCATTATGATTATATGCTTTACTTATGGTTTTTTGTTAGGGAGATTTACAAAAATACACATACATTCTATTTTATTTGCATGGTTCTACTCATTATATTAATACTCATAACTTATTTACATGATATACCCATTAGCTAATTACCTTCCTATTTTGAGACATAAAACAAGGAACTAAAATAACTCTCTCTCCTATTATTTTTCTCTCATTCTCTTTTGTTATTCTATTATTGTTCTTTTTCTCCATTTCCATTTTCACTCTTCTTTATTTTTCTTACTTTTTTCTTTCTCCTATTCTAGCACTATTCATGTCTCCCAAATTTTATTTATTTGTTTACTTTCCCCGTAATCTTATTATACTCAATTTTTTTCTTTGTTTTTTTTTCTCCAGAAATGTATAGTTTATTCAAAATTTGAAATATTTATTTTCTCCGAAAGCATCACACACATTGATCCAAATACAAAAGGGTATACCAAAAGAGTATAGAGTATACCTAACTAATAAAAAATAATAAAAATTGAAATATATACGTATTTTGTAACATCTCGCACTTCGATCCGAACATAACAAGGTATACCGGAAGAGTATGCAGTATACCAAAAAGGTATACTTTGTTCAAAAAAATAAAAATAAAAATATTTATTTGCTCGATAGCATCACACACTTTGATCCAAGTACAAAAACGTAAACCAAAAGAGCATACGGTATACCAAAAATGTATACTTCATCAAAAATAATAAAAATTAAAATATCTATATTTTCTGTAACATCTCGCACTTCGATCCGAACATAACAAGGTATACCAAAAAGGTATACTTTGTTCAAAACAACAGAAATTGAAATATATATATATGCTCGATAG
This sequence comes from Petunia x hybrida, assembly GCA_037355625.1. Classification (NCBI taxonomy): domain Eukaryota; kingdom Viridiplantae; phylum Streptophyta; class Magnoliopsida; order Solanales; family Solanaceae; genus Petunia; species Petunia x hybrida. The sequence continues at coordinate 103,942 of JBBBVM010000303.1, forward strand.
CATCGCACACTTTGATTCAAGCACAAAAGTGTATACCAAAATAATATACAATATACCAAAAAGGTGTACTTCATCAAAAAATAAAAATTAGAATATCTTTATTTTCTGTGACATCTCGCACTTCGATCCGAACATAAAAAGGTATTCCAAAAGAGTTATAGCATATCTAAATAATAAAAATTGAAATATATATGTGTTTTGGAACATCTCGCACTTCGATCCGAACATAACAAGGTAAACCAGAAGAATATACAGTATATCAAAAAGGTATACTTTGTTCAGAAAATAAAAATTAAAATATTTATTTGCTCGATAGCATCACACACTTTGATCCAAACAAAAAAACGTAAACCAAAAGAGCATACGGTATACAAAAAATGTATACTTCATAAAAAATAATAAAAATTAAAATATCAATATTTTTTGTAACATCTTGCACTTCGATCCGAACATAACAAGATATACCAGAAGAGTATACAGTATACCAAAAAGGTATACTTTGTTCAAAAAAATAAAAATAAAAATATTTATTTGCTCGATAGCATCACACACTTTGATCCAAGCACAAAAATGTAAACCAAAAGAACATACGGTATACCAAAAATGTATACTTCATCAAAAATAATAAAAATTAAAATATCTATATTTTCTATAACATCTCGCACTTCGATCCGCACATAACAAAGTATACCAAAAGAATATACAATATACTAAGAAGGTATACTTTGTTCAAAACAATAGAAATTGAAATATTTATCCGCTCGATAGCATCACACACTTTGATCTAAACACAAAAGGGTATACCAAAACAGTATACAGTATACCAAAAAGGTGTACTTCATAAAAAAAAAAATTAAAATTAGAATATCTTTATGTTCTGTAACATCTCGCACTTCGATCCTAAGATAATAAGGTATTCCAAAAAATGCAATATACCAAAAAGGTAAACTTTGTTCAAAACAATAAAAATTAAAATATTTTTTTGCTCAATAGCCACGCACACTTTGATCCAAATACAAAAGAATATACCAAAAGAATATACAATATACCAAAAATGTATACTTAAAAAAAAAAATTGAAATATCTATGTATTTTGTAACATCTCGCACTCCAATCAGAACATAACATTTTAACAAGGTATACCAACTGAGTATACAGTATACCATGAAGATATACTTTGTTCAAAACAACAAAAATTGAAATATTTATCTACTCGATAGCATCGCACACTTTGATCCAAACACAAAAGGGTATACCAAAAAAGTATACAATATACTAAAAGGTATTATTATTTCCCAAGACACACCATTACGGAAGGACCAATTCCTTCTACGTGTTCTTTTACTGATTAATTTTGGAATAAGTAAAAGTAAGTAAATGAACACCGAATTTTAGCATGGAAAAACCTCGTTAACTAGGGATCAAAAAATCACGGCCTACTCTCTCAAGTAGGATTACAACTTCACTACTTGAAAGAGTCACTTGGTTACAAGACTACCTTCATACTAACCTAGGACTAACTCTAATCCTATAGTTACCCCTTTCACAATCAGTGAAGTTTCTCCAAGTACAAGACTTGAACGATGTGTACTCTTACAGAACTTCTATGAAAGTAAATAGTACAACTCGATAGATCCTACTACAGATGAACTAAGACTGAGAACAATATAAACTCAATCCTAAGGAGCAGGTTCTTCACTTAGTTCCCTATATCTAGATGACTGCTCAAATACAATTTAGAATGACTTCTATGTTGCTGCTCTATACTCTCTGTATTTGTGCGTGCCTTCAACAGCTTAAAATACTTCTCATTTTATAGCCTTGAATACTTAGAGAAGGCTTGAGCAATTAGAACTCCAAAGCTCTTCAAGTGTTTGACTCCTAATTGAACTCCTTGCTTATCTTCATGCCTTATCCCAATCTTATGCAATCTTTTCTTATCTCGTACATCCCTGCATATATTATCAAGATTACCATTAGATTTTAAGATAACAATTAATATTCCCGCTTAAATAATTTTGCATAATTAATCATTCAGCTGCAGTGATCCAAAGGAACAAGTCCTTGGATCTGTTTCTTCGTCATTAGTCAAAACTCCAAGCTTAATCAAGCTAACAATTTCCCCCTTTTTGATGATGACAAACTAATAGGCTTTGCTTCATATCCTTAATGATCTGAACCCCAACTTGCAAACTTAAGGATCAGGTTCTTTAAGCTAGTTATAAATATCACAAGCAAAATCATACGTACTCTTTCCCCTTTTGGCATCATTGAAAAGGTTGCATAAGTCAGAATTATTATAGGCAATAAAATTAATTAACTCATAGCCATTTAGGCAACTCACGATGCAAACATAATCCAACAAAAAGCAACTGCATTGAAATGATATTAGTCATCAAAGATATGATATCATAAGCAAAAAGAATTTCAACCAGGGGAAACAAACTAAGCAAGTACTGCTAAACAAATCAAAAACTAAAGATAAGAAGGTTAGGCAACTAGAACTAATCTAAATCCCATTGGTCAAATAATTGCTACAAGGTTTTGGGTTTCAGGTGGTTGAAGGACCAGGTCCTTGAGACTTATCCTGCAACAGGTCAAACATTTTCTGAAGCATCCCTTCATTTGTTTCTTTGGCCTTAGCAGCTTCAGCTTTCCAAAATTCTCTTTCAACCTCCAACCTCTTAATCTCAGCAGCTTGCATATCAATTTGCTGCCTCAATACCCTAACCTTATTTTTCAAAGGTCTCTTGGAGGAACCAACAGTAGCCCAAACAGCAGCAGCAGTAGGCTCAGCATTGACAGTCATGTCACAGCTTATCAGTGTAGTAGCCCCAAATATTTCCTTCTTGGTAGCAGTTTTCACTTCCTTCAATAGAATGCCTAATTTGTCAAACATATCAATAAGAATAAATCCATAAGGCATAGCATGTTTCTTTTTCCCAGTCACTACTCTAGTGATCAGATGCACCATAAACATAGGCCAATTTATTTGCTTGTCAGAGTCCAGTAACTCCATAAGGACTAGGTCCAAGAAACTTGCTTTTGATCTTTTCTCTTGTCTGGGAAACATGATCTTGTTGACAAATTCAAACAGAAGTTGATGCTTTGGTTGCATCTCACATTTTTCCACTGCTCTTGGTTTTTCCTCTTGTGGATTCTCATCAAATTTGCTTGTAATCTCAAAAGCAGTAGGCAAACCTATGAGATCAGGCCATTCTCCTTTAACGGTCACTATAGCCCACAGAAGGGTTATCAAATAGTTCTGCCATTTCTTGTGCATCAAAGGAAATGTCTTTTCCATTCAATGTACTGTTAATTCTGCCTTCATTAATGGAGCAGTTGAAAAAAATTCAACCACTTCATCTCTGACAATCTTCCCTCTGATTTTAAGGACTATGTCCTTCCAACATTGTATCTCAAGCTTCTGCAACAACCAACTCATCCCTTCTTCTTCTATATCAGCAAGCACTCTTCCTTTTAACAACTTCCTTTTATCATAATCAGTATGCAAATTATTTCCAGCCTCCTTCTCCTCACTTCCACTGTCAGCTTCTTCTTCTTGATTCTCAGCTTCTCCTTCAGACTCAGTACTTTCATCTACTAAAGCCCTCCTAGAAGATCTTGTTCTCTTTGACACAAGACCAGCACTAGAAGATCTCTCATCAGTCTGTGCGGACCTCCTTTGAGAAGTTCTTTTTTTCCTGGTCAAAGGAACAGTTTCTTCTTCCTCCTCCTCAGAGTCATCAACTGGTATAATAACCTCGGGAACCTGTTTCTGCTTACCCTTTCTATTTTTCTCAAGAGGTTCAGCCATATTTGCATTAACAGCTTTTACTGAACCTATGGTTCTCCTAACACTACTTGTAGGAGTCTGGGTAGAGGGAACAGTTCCTTTACCCTTGCCAGAACTTTTCTTTTGACTTTTCTTCTGAATTCCAGGCTTATAACTATCACTGATCTTTTTAAGCTTAGTATTTATTTCAGCAAGTTCAACAGGATCAATAGGCCCCTGCTTTGTTAACTTTTTCTTCAAACCTCTCAATTTAATTAAATCAACAAGTGGCCTATCACTGTCACTAATTTCCTTATCCACATCCACCATTTTAACATCATCTATGGGTGCTCTAGAAGAAGCCACGTGAGACCCAGGAGACCCATGCATGGGAGCCTCTAAACACTCCACATTTTCCTTTTCCCCCTCATTTTCTGGTACAGATACACCTAGCCCTTCTACTTCTTCCCCCTTATCATCAGTAAAATTTAAAGGCTCAGTATAATTTACCTTAAATTTATATAGGATCATGGTCCTAGACAAATCATCCATATGTTCTAGTGTCTCAGCAACAGATGGACCTGATCCTTCCCCCAGAATATCAAAGTCAGGGTTTTGAGGGTTTTAGTTTTCTAGAACTGGTGAATTTGTTTGCATAGGTGAAGTAGGTTTTGCAACTGATGGTTGTTCAATGGTAGGATTGGATGAAGTGTTTTCAGGTGAAAGAGACATGACAACAATTCGATTCAAAAGATAATTAATCACTCTTTCTGAAATTTTGAAAACTTAAAATGAGAATTTTAGATGAGAGCTTAAGGGTTTATATAACTGCAAGAAGTGGTGATAGAGATGAAGTCTTAAACAATTTACCTTCATTTTCCTTGTTTAAGTAGAGTTTCAGACTGATTAGGTCACTTTAACGTAATAATTATAGTTGTTATGATTAGAGTTCAAGTGGGAAATGGAGTGTGTAATAGTTCCTTGATGGGACTGTTTTTAGAGGGATAGAGGTTGAGTGGGATTTAAACTCTTCTAATTACCTATGACCATCAAACTCTAGTAATTTCTGAAAAATAAAGCAGTACATACCTGAGAATGTGACAAGAAACGGTTCTCATACCCAATTTCAATCAAATTGCATAATCTAGAATTCTAAGAACATAAGGGTAACATCATTAAAATTTAGCAAACTTACGTAGAAATCGTGGCATAGAGTGTAAAATTAAGTATGGAACTGAGTTGAAAACTTCAAATTAACTTTAATAAAATTCATTTTTAATCCAAATTTTCTAGCCAATTTTTGGAGTAAAGCTAAGTAGACTTAGGTGAATTTAATCATCCCTAATTCTAGCCTGTTCCTTTTAAAATGATCTCTAATTAAGGCCTTTGTAAAAATGTCAGAAATTTGTTTATCAGTAGAACAAAATGCTATAGTAATCAATCCCTTTTCATAATTGTCCCTCAAGAAATAATGTCTTATGTCCATGTGGTTAGTCTTTTTGTGATGCACTGGATTTTTAGTCATGTTAATTGCACTAGTGTTATCACAATAGATAGGAACAGTTCCTACATCAACACCAAAATCTTGTAATTATTGCTTAATCCATAACAATTGTGAACAACATGAGGCAACTGCCACATACTCAGCTTCTACAATGGAAAGTGCCACTGAATTTTGTTTCTTGGTTCCCCATGAAACCAAACACTCACCAAGAAAGTGTGCCATATCTAAGGTACTCTTTCTATCAACAAGAAAACCTGCATATCCAGCATCAGTATATCCGATAAGATTAAAATTTCCACCTTTTGGATACCAAAGTCCTAAGGAACCTGTTCCTTTCAGATACCTCCAAATTTTTTTAACAACTTTCAAGTGAGATTCTTTAGGATCTGATTGAAAATCTAGCACAGAAACCAACACTAAGCACAATATCAGGTCTACTTGCAGTTAGATAAATCAAAGAACCAATCATGCCTCTATACAATTTTTTATCAACTGAATTACCATGTTCATCAAGTTCCAATTTAGTAGCAGTGACAATTGGTGTATCAATTTCCTTAGCATTATCTATGTCAAATCTTTTAAGTAATTCCTTCGCATAATTTTATTGGTGGATCATAGTTCCATTTGAAGTTTTCTAGATTTGTAAACCCAAAAAGAAATTGAGTTCACCCATCATGATCATCTCAACTCACTCCCCATCAAACTTGCAAATTCCTTACTTAAATTTTTGCAAGTAGCACCAAAGATTATATCATCTACATAAATTTGAACAATTAAGAGATGTTTATCTTTTTCTTTTAAAAATAGTATGCTATCAATTTTACCTTTTCTGTATCCATGCTGAAGTAGGAATTTTGACAACCTTTCATACCAGGCCCTTGGTGCCTGCTTGAGTCCATACAAAGCTTTGTCGAATTTATAGACATGTTTAGAGAACTGTTCATTCTCAAAATCTGGTGGTTGTTTGACATATACTTCTTCCATCAAATAGCCATTCAGAAAGGAACTCTTAACATCAACTTGATGTAGAGTGAAATCCATGTAAGTAGCAAAACCTATAAGAAGTCTTATTGCTTCTAATCTTGCAACTGGAGCAAAAGTCTCATCATAGTCAATGTCATCCTCTTGGCTATATCCATGAACAACTAATCTGGCCTTATTTTTTGTTACCATACCATCCTCATCAAGTTTGTTCCTGAAACCCATTTGGTTCCTATGATGGACCTGTTTCTTGGCTTAGGTTCTAGATGCCAAACTTGGCTTCTTTGAAATTGATTCAACTCCTCCTGCATAGCATTGATCCAATCTGCATCCTTCAGTGCTTCTTTTATATTTTTGGGTTCAATAAGAGATAAAAAGGCAGTAAAGACAAATTGTGACTCTTGACGGCAGATCTTGTTTGAATTCCAGCATCTTTGTCTGAAATTATCTGATCCACAGGATGTGAACTTAGATATTAGTAAGTTTTTGGCACCAATTCATCTTGTGGTTGTTCATGCTGCCGAATAGTTCATGATGTAGTAGCATTTCTAGCTTGAGGAGTAATATTTGTTCCCCTTGTTTCTGTGTTACCCATGCTAGTTTTAGTTGAAGGAACTGTTCTTTGTGATTCACTACCCATTGATTCACCTGACACAGATTTTAATTGTTGAGGAACAGGTTCACCATGCCTCAACATTCCAATTTCTTCATCCTCCTATACCTGTTCTTGAGATAGATCGTCAGATTCATCAAACTTAACATGCATGCTTTCTTCTATTTTCATAGTTTTTTATTAATACCGTATGTAACTTAATATTTAATGAATAACCTACAAAGACTCCCTCATCACTTCTAGGATTAAATTTTCCTACGGAATCCTTTCAATTATTTTGAATGAAACATTTACAACCAAAAGGCCTAAGGTGAGTAATAATAGATTTTTCCTTAAAGTAACTCATAGGGGGTCTTTTCCAATAATGGTCTTGTCATGCATCTATTGATTATATATCAAGCAGTATTAATAGCTTCAGCCCAAAAACTTTATGAAAGGTTTCCAGATAATAGCATGGTCCTAGTCATTTCTTCTAAGGTCCTAATTTTCCTTTCAACTACTCCATTTTGTTGGAGTTCTAGGTGAAGAGAATTTATGATCAATACCATTTTCAATGCAAAAGTTGAAGAACATTTGATTTTCAAACTCAGTGCCTTATAGCAACAATGTGACTATCTAATGTTTTTTAAATCTTCTTAGCAAATATTGAAAATGCATTAAATGCTTCTTCCTTAGATGCAAGAAAAATGGTCCAAGTAAATCTAGAATAATCATCAACTAGTACCATAACATATTTCTTACCCCCACGACTCATTGTTCTCATTGGTCCACAAAGATCCATATGGACCATTTCCAAAGGTTTGTTAGTACTGACCTGTTTCATTGGTTTAAAGGATGACTTTACCTGCTTCCCCTTAGCACAAGCACTACAAACTCTTTATTCCTTGAATTTGATGTTAGGAAGTCCTATCACCAAGTCCTTATAAACTAGTTTGTTCAATTATGAAAGATTAGCAAGACCAAGTCTTTTGTGCCATAGGAGGGGATCCTTTTGCACTACAGTTAGACAATGCCTATTTCCCTACAAAATAATCTCTGCAGAAGTTTGGTTAGCCACAGTACAACCAGTAGAGGAAAAATTAAGATTATTACCTTTATCACACAATTGAGATATACTCAATAAACAATATTTCAAACCATCTACTAGAAATACATTATCTATGCTATGTGAATCGGACCTACCTACCTTTCCAATGCCAATAATTTCCCCCTTTCTTACCATTACCGAGGGAAACACTTCCTCCTTGAAAGGCTGAGAGTGAAAGAAATAGTTCCTTGTGTCCTGTCATGTGCCTTGAGAACCCACTGTCCATGTACCATTTGTGGTTTCTCACCTTCACTCTGGCTTGCAAAAGAAAACTAGGGGCTAATTTTAAGAAACCAAACTAGTTTGGGTTCCTTTCCTTGAGAAAAATGATGAATCAGATCTCTCTTAGCCCAGAATGGTAATGTTTTCTTTGTGTGAACAATTTTCTTTGCCATAGAATTTTGAATTAGTTTATAGGACATGTTCCTTTGTGCAGCCTTTGCCAAAGATTGGCAATTTATTTTCAAGTGACAAGTGTTCCCACAGTGTGTGCATATCCAATTTTCAAGAAGAATTAGATACTTACTCTTTGGATCCCATTTGGGTAGTGACTGAGGTTTCATAAACCCAATAAACTTCCTATTACTGCTATAATTTTTCTGTAACCATTCTAATGCTTCAGAGGACTTGTTCCATTTTACAGTTTTGCTTAACTCCCTTTTTTTTAACTAAGTCCTCTTCGAAAGATCTTAGCTTTTCATCTTTATTATACAGTTCATCAACTGTGACTTTCAATTTCTCTTCAGCAATGAGTTGATGAGAATTAACAATGCCCTTAAAATTTTCAACTGTTTTGACTTCGAATTTCTTATTTTCTAGTTCCTGAACAGTTGATTCAAGTATGAGGACCTATTCCCTTAGCATGCTGTTTTTCCTTTTCAAAGTATCATTTTTAATTACAACTTTTTTGTATTTAGTTTCTAAATTTTCAATTTCATCATGTAGTTGATCTTTACCAAACTTAGAGATTTAAACTCATTTAGCACAGTGTGAAACACTTTAACTAATTTCTCTATAGGCATGTTTTTCACATCCTCTTTGAGTTTAGAAACAAATACCTCAACATCTTCTTCATTATCTGAATCTTCAAGAGCCATTAGAGCAAGCTCATCATCCAGTTCATCATCTGATTGCTCATCCTCACTATCTTGCCAACCATCAACCATAGCTGTGGGATTTCCACTTTTCTTGTGGACCTGTTTCTTAGCCTTTCTTCTTTACTCAACATATCTCTTTCTACATTCTCCTTCCATCACTGGACATTTGTTGATGTAGTGTTCCATACTTCGACATTTGAAGCATTCTCCAGCCTGTTTCATGTTAGAAGACCTACCCTGTCCACTAGCCTCATTTTTTTTATTCAAGTATCTTTGGACACTTTTAGCTATTAGGACCAGTTCCTTATCATCAACAGACTTATCAGCAGCAGTTAAGGCTAGGTTAGGTTCAGTTTTAACTGGTTCACCTATGTTCTTAACATTTTTCCTTAGTTCATAAGTTTTCAGATTACCTATAAGCTCATCTAAGGAAAGTGTGAGAAGATCCTTACTTTCAATAATGGCACAAGCCTTAATTTCCCAAGAGTCTGGAAGAACTCTAGTTAGGATTTTTTCAGCTCTGTATTCAACAGTTAAAACCCTTCCCAAAGAGATAAGTTCAGATGAAATAGCATTAAACCTAGTGTACATTTCAGAAATTGATTCTCCTTCTTTCATTTTAAAACTTTCATATTCAACAAAAAGAAGTGTACCTCTAGATCTTTTCACTTGACTTGTTCTTTCACGAGCAACTTGCGAAGCATCCCAAATTTCTTTGGCAGTGGTGCACTATCGAATCCTAGTGCACTCATCAGGACTAAGTCCACAGATAAGCAACTTTCTAGCTTTGGCATTCTTTTCCCATTGCCTCAAGTCTTGACCTGTGCATTCCTTTCTGGTTTTGGGAATATCATTTCCATTAGCATCTTTATTCCTTGGAATCATGGGACCTTCAGTGACTATGTCACATAATTCATAGTCCTCAGCTTGAAGATGATCTGTCATCCTTTCTTTCCACCATGAGTAGTACTTTTCATTGAATAAAAGTGCCCTAATAGTAGACTGACCCTCACCATTTTCTTGTGATGTACTCAATCTAATCCTAGGTATTAGCCTCTTCAAGGATAACCTGCTCTGATACAATTTGTTATTTTCCAAGACACACCACTACGGAAGGACCAGTTCCTTTACTGAATAATTGCGGAATAAGTAAAAGTAAGTAAATGAACACAGAATTTTAGAGTGGAAAAACTCCGTTAACTAGGGATCAAAAAACCACGACTTACTCTCTCAAATAGAATTTCAACATCACTATTTGAAATATTCACTTGGTTACAAGACTACCTTCTTACTAACCTAAGACTAACTCTAATCCTATAGTGACCCCTTTCACAATCAGTGAAATTTCTCCAAGTACAAGACTTGAACGATGTACTCTTACAGAACTTCTATGAAAGTAAATAGTACAACTCAATAGATCCTACTACAGATGAACTAAGACTGAGAACAATATAAACTCAATTCTAAGGAACAGGTTCTTCACTTAGTTCCCTGTAGCTAGACGACTGCTCAAATACAATTTAGAATGACTTCTATATTGCTGCTCTAAACTCTCTGTATTTGTGCGTGCCTTCAACAGCTGAAAATACTTCTCCTTTTATAGTCTTGAATACTTGTGAAGTCTTGAGCAATGAGAACTCCAAAATCCTTCAAGTGTTTGAGTCCAAATTGAACTCTTTGCTTATCTTCATGCCTTATCTCAATCTTATACAATTTTTTCTTATCTAGTATATCCCTGCATATATTATCAAGATTAACATTAGATTTTAAGATAACAATTAATGTTCCCGCTTAAATAATTTTGCATAATTAATTATTCATTTGCACCGATCCGAAGGAACAAGTCCTTGGATCTGTTCCTTCGTCATCAGTCAAAACTCCAAGCTTATTCAAGCTAACTGGTATACTTCATAAAAAATAATAAAAATTGAAATATTTATAGCGTATATCAAAAAAGTATACTTTGTTCAAAGCAATAAAAATTAAAATATTTATTTGCTTGATGGCATCGCACAATTTAATCCAAGCACAAAAGGGTATACCAAAAGAATATACAATATTCCAAAAAAGTATACTTTCATAAAAAATAATAACAATTGAAATATCTAGGTGTTCTACAACGTCTCGTACTTCAATCCGAACATAATATTTTAACAAGGTATACCAAAAGAGTATAGAGTATACCAAGAAGGTATACTTAGTTCAAAACAACAAAAACTGAAATATTTTTTTACTTTATAATATCTTACACTTTGATCCAAACACAAAAGGGTATACCAAAAGAGTATACAACTTACCAAAAAGTATGCTTCATAAAAAATAATAAAAATTGAAATATCTATGTGTTCTGTAATATCTCACACTTCGATTCGAACATAATATTTTAGCAAGGTATACCAAAAGAGTATACAGTATACCAAGAAGATATACTTTATTCAAAACAACAAAAATTGAAATATTTATCTGCTCGATAGCATCGCACATTTTGATCCAAACACAAAAGGGTGTACCAAAAGAGTATACAATATATCAAAAAGGTATACTTCATAAAAAATAATAAAAATTAAAATATCTATGTGTTCTGTAATATCTCACGCTTCGATCCAAACATAACAAGTTAACAAGGTATATCAAAAGAGTATATTGTATACCAAAAAGGTATACTTTGTTCAAAAAGAATAAAAATTAAAATATTTATTTACTTCATAGTATTGCACTCTTTGGTCCAAACAGAAAAAGGTTATACCAAAAGAGTATACAGCATACGAAAAAGGTATACTTTGTTCAAAACAATAAAAATTAAAATATTTATTTGCTCGATAACATTGCATACTTTGATCCAAACACAAAAGGATATACCAAAAGAGTATACAATATACCAAAAAGGTATACTTCATCAAAAATAATAATAATTGAAATATCTATGTATTCTCTAACATCTCGCACTTCGACCCACACATAAAAAGGTATATCAAAAGTGTATAGAGTATAAAAACTTGTGTTATACAGAAGTTCGTTCATGCATTACGTTGTTTATATCAACTTGGTATTTCACTCCATTCCTTTTCAAAGTTACAATGTCAATACCGATCGATCCTAATAACATAGTAATTAGGTTTCAAAGTAAAACTAATATTAGTTTGGACTATCAAAATACGCACAAATGCACTGTATACCCCTATGGTATATTGATCTTAGCTGTATACCATGATGGTATTATTTTGTGTTGACAATAATTTCATGCTTTATTGATTACTCTGATAGTACATAAGGTAAATGAATGAATAGTATCACCCTTTTAATGGTACTAGATTAGGCCAACATTGAACTGTTTATACGCCTAGTTCAAATCTAAAACCTTGTACATAGATTTCACAGGCATAAGAGTTTGATTATAATTATTACAAAGCATAGATTTCATAGGCATAAGAGTTTGATTATAAATTATTACAAAGCAAACATTCAAGATAAATACATGTTGAATGTAGAAATGCATAGAAACAAACAAGGATGAGTAGTAAAAAAGAGAGCCTTGTAGAAATCGTTCATCACACTGTGAATTATCAACACCATTTACAATCACCCTCAATGAAAACAACTAGATGTCACTTCCTGGTAATATTTGAACATCTCCTGCGCCGATTATCACCATTCGCATAAACTTTACTTCAAAATGTCAAAAGTTAAATCTGGACCTATCAGTTTGAATACCCAATCAGTTACCATAGAAAGTGACAATAATGCAAAATCTTGTTGGCTTCCCTTATATTATTGAAAGGCCTGTCATTTACACCGCATGATCCTGTCAATCCGCAGGTCAAGAGATAAGCTTTTTCTGGTGTCATCAGCTGCTTCTACATTACCAACACCTCCAGCTCTTCCACCTAGTTCCTCTATACCATATAGGGCTCAGATAGATATAGCGCTCCATGTTTCTAAGCCTCCTAATGCCACCACAAAATTGTCCAAAAAACGACCTCCTCACAACAACACGACTTCCACGAAGAAACGCCACTACGATAGCCTCCCCACAACTCAACGAAACACCAACAGTCATAGGCAAATCTTGAAAACTGGGACAAAATAAATAAAACGAGGCACTGCTACAACCACTGCACATGGAAATTCAAAACGAGGGCAAGGTTTTGGGGGTAATTAGCGTTCGTGACGAGCTAAAGGAAACTGGGACGGGCTCGTTGAAGTAAGTATCACCAAAATTAGGGTTCCCTCCAATCTTTAAAACCCTGATCTACGATGATTGACAAAGAATTTGGGGAAATCGAGTCTATATATGAAGAGAGGAGGTGGAAAAGAATCGGGAGATGTATTTTGTTGTCAGAGAGACGGTGGTTCTCCTTCGCCGCCGGTGGAGCTCTGGCGGCAGTGTTAATGTCTGCAACATCTCTCCAAGTCTCAATAGATGTTAAACCAAAAAAAATCTCTTATACACAAAGGGAATCGAGTTGGGTTGGAAGGGGAACTGGGTCGGAGTGAAGATTGGACGCTTGCAGTTCCTTTGGTCATGTAGTGAAATAATAGGATTAAAGTGTGGGCAGATGGGTAAATATTTATGCCAAAAAGGGCATGGAGTGAAAACAAGTTTAAAATGGGTAAAGATATGTAATATTTTGTAATGTGTGGGCATGTGGTGTAAAACTTCCTCTTTTGTTTGTAATTTTTACTTAATAAATGGCTGGTTATACGAGATTAATCCTTTATATAGAATCAGCCATGTGTACTTTCGTGTTTTCAATTTTAGGTATCTCCTAATGAGTACAAACCTTGAAGCCAAACCAATCTTACAGACAATAATGCTTTTAGAGCTTTAATTATTTTATTACATACCTTGGAGTGGAGATGGAATGCACAAGATGAAAGCAAGGAGTGTGGGGATCTACCAGTATTGATGAAGAGATTTTCTCTCGCCCTTTTTACTGGGAAACTACTCCAACTAGCGTGGTCGTGAATGTCTGCAAGCGCGGGTGTTGACACCCAATTTTGTCTCGGAAATTTTAATTAATGTTAATTATCTAAATAAAAGTCAATTTCAAAATTTTAAGGATGAATTAATGAAATTTGGAAGAAAGGCTAAGTTTCGCAAAGCATAGCTCAATTTCAGGCTATCCGTGCAACCCCTTCAATTTTAAATTAACCTAAGAAAGGGCTAATCTTATTACTATATCTTAAATTCAGCCTAGATATGCAACATCCCTAATTTAATTCAATTTAACTTAAAAGGGGCTAAATGTAGAAGCCCATGCCATTCCAGCCTATCCTGTGCAAACAATACATATATGCATACACCCCTTTTCAGTCCCCAATTACCCGACCAAAATCCCATTTCCCTCAACCCGCTGAAGCTTTAATCTCCCCGATCCCCTCTTCTTCCTCATCACACAACACGCCAAAATGCTTGTGTACCTGCTGGTCCCCCTGCGTTCCCTCTCTACTTTTTCGTACAAACTCAATCAATCTCCATCGTTCATTTTGAATCGAGATTCGATCCGAACCGTGAATATTTCCAACGGGTATTTTCCTCCGAAACAAGAGTGAAAGTGGGACAACCCCGAAGGGAATGGACCATTTTCACCCTCATTTCGAAGGAAAAAGGTCGAAATCAGGGGCTTCTCTTGGAATTTCAAAGGAAGTCAAAACCCTAAATTCAGGTATAAATAGTTTCTTGTTATTATTGTTTAAGGGTTCCAATTTTTTTTGGAGAGGCATACCTAGAGGCTAAAATTCTAAAAGCAGCAGCATATAAATGGATGAACATTTTTCTCAGTTTTTCTAAAAAGACATAGCAGTTACTTGTTTCTGCTTGATTTGTGTCGTCGATCAAAATTTAAGTCGTCGACCTCGTTCGAGTCGTTTAGTCGAGTCGCATTCTTCAGATTCACGCTTTAGTTCACTGCACCAAAACAGGTAACATTCCCTTGCTTTCCTTATTTTTACTTGATTCTGCATTTTTGTTTAAGTCTTATAAGCATTTTGATGCTCTTGTGTGAAAGTCATCGGACTATCATTGTGGATTTATGCGCGTAATAAGTCATTTTCTGGTTCAAGTTCAAGCTTTGCAAAGTACACTAAGTTTCAGGTTGTTGTTAAGCTTTAGTGAAGCTGGTTGTTTAAAGTTAGTAAGTTTATATCGTATTGAAGTTAAAACAGTCAATAAAACTGGATTGTTTGTTCTTGGGGGTAGAAAAGTTGAATCTTTAATAGCTTAGTTGCAAAAATCATGTCTTTAAAATTGGAATGATGAAATAGAGTTTAAAAGAGGATGATCTTCCTGTTTCTTTGAAATTTGGGTATCTGTTTGTCACTTTTCCATACCATGCTAGCTGTTAAATGTAAGACATAGGATTGAAAAGAGGTAATCCCTGCTTCTGTTTATTGTAGTAGCAGTAGTTTGGTTCTGTTATGCTGCAGGGAGTTCAGGAGAGTGTGAGGGAGTAGTTCAGAGGTCAAGCAAGGAGGGAGTGAAGTGCAGGGCCTAGTTCTGTCTCTGTTTGTTTACTGTGAATGCAGAGAGGCTCAGAGTTTGTGCAGGTTATGAAGAGGGTGGTCTATGTGAATTGAGGAGGTCCAGAAGGGAGTAGGAGTTAAAGGGAGGTTCTGTTAGGTGTTAAGGGTGTGATAGGAGGCAGTGCTTTGTGTGTGAAGTGGTTAGGAAGGCTGCAGGTAGTGTTCAAAGTTTGAGGGCAGTGAAGAAGTTTAGGCAGGTCTGGAAGTTTGTAGGAGAGGTGAGGGGTGTGAAAGGGATGTCCTGTTCTGGTTTGTAGAGAGTCTTGGTAGTTGGTAGGAGTCTGGATGTTGTTCTTGGTTTGCAGGTGTTTGTAAAGTGTCTTAGTGATTTGCAAATGATAAGGTTTGTCTTTTGGAGGTTGAGGGAGTGGTCATATGAGGATAGAGGCAGGGAGTATAGGATGGGGAGGATTATTGTCTAGTTGATGAAGATCTAGGAGAGCATTGGGTCTACTTGTATGTTGGTTAGATTAGTGGTAGCAGGCTGTTCAAGAGGGAATTGAGAGGGAGTGTTGTAGGGTGATAGGGTGCTTTGGAGGTGTTTGGAGGGATGTTTGTTGGCTTGTAAGTGTTAGAAGGCAGTGGGGCTTCAGGAGAGTTATTAGGCTGATCTGTAGGATGTTCAGGTGCTTGCAGGGATGATTCAGTTTGTCAGATGTAAAGATGAGGATGTCTGCCTCTATTCTCTTGAAAATAGAAGAATATTCTTGAGCAGGGTAGGGATATGCAGGTCTTAGTTTAGGTTCCTGGTGCTGCAGTCTATTCAGGGAGTTTGGAGGGTGGTTCAGCTAGTGTGTGAATGAGCTGAAGTAGCATTAGGAGTGCAGAGTGGATCTGGTGTTGCTGAGTTGATGATAAGACCCAGGCATGTCTAAGAGTTTGGTTGGTTCAGGAATTAGCTTAAGTTTCTAGTTTCTGTGAGGGAGTGTAGTGGTGAAGTAGAAGAGGTGTACGTTGTAGGTTCTGGTGTTCTTGGCTTGTTTCTGGTCTGGTATTATGCTGGATGTTTAGCTGTTTAGGGATGTGTATGCAGTTAGGAGTTCAAGTTAGATGAGCTGATGCAGGCCAGTGAAGGAGCAGGTATCTGTGAGTTAGCAAGAAGAAGCTGCAGCGGTTTTCAGGGCCTGTTGAGTAAGTTTTGGAGGCTGTGAGGCAGTGGGGAAGTGTGCTGGTGTCTGGTGATCTAGGGGATAGTCTATGAGTGGTTGAGTGCAGCAGGGTTATGAAAGAGGTGTTGCAGATAGTGAAGGGGGCTTGTTTTGGTGCTATAAAGGTTCAGGGAATTTGTCCCTGGTTGTTTGAAGTAGAAGCTGAGGTTAAGATGGATGCTGGAAGATTAGTTCAGGGTGTTGTTGATGGTCTATAGAAGTCTGTTATGTGTGCAGGTTCTAGAGGGAGTTCCATAGAGTGTTTTAGAGGTCTGGTAGTTGTCTTAGGCATTCAAATAATGAGTGAGGAGGCTGTAAGGGTTCAGGTGTTGTTTTAGGTCCAGCAGGTTGGTAGCAGTAGTTCTGTTAGCTTCTGGTTGTTTGAGGGAGTTTGTGTAAAGGTGAGTTCTGGTAGTTGAAGGTGCTAGCTGGAATGTCAGAGGCCTGGTGCAGGCTGTTTGTTTTGAGAGTTCTGTGAGGTCCAGGTCCTGTGAGTTTTTTTTCTGGTATGGGTTGAAGGCTGCAAGTCTTGATATATGTTCAGTATGTTGATCTATATGTAAAGTTCATCATTCGTTATCCCTGTTAGTTTATCATATTTTGCTCTTATATATTTTAATCACATGATCAAGCTTCCTCTCCATTGAACAATCCAGCTTAGCTGTTATTACCCTTGAAGTCTTTTCTTCTTAGCAAGACCTGTTAATTGCTAGTTCCTTTAGTTCAGGGAAATGTGATAGTGTATTTAAGCTCTTGTTTTCTGAAAGCCTCTCTGGTATATGATCCGCTCCTGATCAAAAAGTGTGTCTCTATGTTAGCTCATTTGGTTTGAATGGCATCATAGTTAGCATTGAAATGTGCAGGCTGTTTCCTTTTTAAAACTCGCAAATTGGGCTCGGCTAATTGGCACGGGAGCCATTTGGATCAACGTGCTTGAAATTGCATCGCTACCAAGGCTCAAAATATTGAGTTGCATTTCCGGGTTCTTCTTTTTCTTACTCTATCTTTTCCCGTCCCCTTTAGAAAAGCATGTTTTAGGAGCCCTGTAGAATAGAAATGATATTTGAATTGTGAATAATTATTGTAAATTACTAAAATTATTTTTATGAGAATGCTTTGTATCATTTCTCTGCGAATCGCCAATTAATTTATGGATGCTCAGAATCATTTTTCAATTAATGAGTGCAAAAATAAGTTCGACTAAAAAATCATACCCTCGTCATAATTCGCATTTGAATTGCTTCTTTATTCAATATATTAAATATTTAATTATTTACTTATCTAATCTAATTATTTAATTAATCAATTAAATTTTAATCCTTTATTTATTTATTTACTTAATCTAATTATTCAATTTCAATTAATCATTTATTTAATCAATTAAATATTTATTTATTTATTTAATCAATTATTATTCATTTACTCCTTTATTTAATTAAAATCGACAAGTATTCATTTATTTAATTAAGTTATTTATTTGCTTATTTATTTATCTATTTATTCTATTAATTAATTACTTCTTTATATAATTCAATTATTTATCTAGTTTGTTTTATTATCTAACTTCACTTAACCTTACTTATTTTATTAATTAATCAATTGACCATTATCTCATTATTCATTTAATTAATCTTAAATTTTATTTTTTATTTATCTAAGTGTTGGCATAATAAAACTTTATCTTATTTATATTATATTATTCATTATCCTTTTATCTTTATCTAAATTTATCCTAAATTAATTATCTTTAAGTAAAATTCGTGAAAATCGCCGGATTAACCGCTTTTAGCGGATTTTCGAAAGTGCTCCCGCAAGGAACCTTCTTTCGGATTTAATAAAACCACTTACCTAAGAATCTATGAATTATTTTTCTTTTAAATAAAGGATAAAATTGCACTCTTTAGTTAACTTAGGTTCCTAATAATCCTTAAATTAGGTGGCGACTCCAAAGAAACCCTTTGGAGTCCCATTTTGTTGAAATCAAATCTCGGTGCATACTTGTTATGCATTATTTTTTGGGAGGATTCAACAGCGTGGCGACTCCGCTGGGGATACGCAAATGGTTCTAACCAAAAGATTTTCACGAATTTGCTTTATTTATATATGTGTTGATTGTATGTATGCGTAGCTTAACTCATTATTGTTTGCATGCCTAAACTAGTATGTGTAGAATTTATTGTTGTGAATGAATGTATTGGAGCTATATTTATTTGTGCATGGTCTGCATTCCGTTCATATTTCCTCCCTCATGGAGCCTGTCAATTCTCTTTCATCTCCTCGATTTCATCACGGGGGGCCCGCGTGACGGGCAATAATACAGGAAGAGCATTGTCCTTCCTTACTCTTTGAATTTCTTTCGTGTCACCAAAGTTAGTTGGGGTATGGTTCGCCTGGTTTTGTCATGGCCGGTTTTACTGGTTTATGGGGCCAGGTTTATCCTGCATAGGTCGAGTCAGCCTCAACTGTTAGCCCACTCTTAGAAGAAGATTTTAGGAGCATGCATGCATTTACACCTTAGTCTGGACCCCGGTCCTTTGTACCGCCTCCATAGTTAGGAAACCGCCCTTATGTCAACGGGTTCTTGAAACCCAATGACAATGCATATTATATGCTATGTGATAACAAATCCTCAGTCCTAACCATGTTTTGAGCAAAATCAGATTTGGAATTTTGTCTCCTATGTTGTCTTTTAGGTCAGAAAAAGAAAGAATTTAGCAGAATCTATGTGGTCATAGTAGTCCACATAGAATTTGAGATCATAGACAGAATTGCAATCCAGGGAAAGTTAGGCAGATTTGATTGGTTTGTGTTTTGGAGGTGGTATGGTGCAGTAAGATCTAAGAGGCGAAGCCCCTGGTGTCTTTAAAAGATCAGTGGGGTCCCTCTCGTGAATGGCTTTGCGTGTGTGCAGGCCCATGTTGACTAACCAGCTGCAACTTTATGAAAATTGAAGTATGCTTGTCGCATACTAGGAGAGTGAAGTCCCTGTATCTTTGAATGACCAGTGGGGCCCTCCTTGAAGACCAGTGAGGTCTTGGCTGCCTAGGAAACTGAGAGGCTTGATTAAAGCCGAGTACCAGTGAGGAGCCCTATGAACAAGGTCTGTGAGCCTTGCAAAACCCAGGAAGCTGAGAGGCTTGATTAAAGTCGAGGACCAGTGAGGTTTTATTTTTTGAAAGGCCAATTGGTGCCTTTCATGATTTGCATTCTGGTATTGTGAAGGAAGTTGGAAATCTCACCACTGGATGTTGTGAAATAATTGGGAGTTGTGCTTGGAGGAGCATTGATGTTTGCAAAAAGTATGAAGGATTGTTTAGGGTTTTAGGCATTTGGGTTTAGAAGTTTGGTGCAGATGTTGTGGAGAGCATGAGGTGTGTTAGAATTTCGAGTTGACACCAACTTTTGGAAGTTAGTTGGGATAACGGAATTGCAGTGTCGAGGCGGAGAGCTGATTATTATCACTTATTGTTATTATTTATTGCTTACACTAAATCTGAATTGCTCAAAACTGGCATGAACTATTTTTCGTTACCACTTGTTTGCGCGTCTTAGGCCCACCTCTGGCACAAAGAGGCACCTTACAGGGTAGGAAGCGTTCGCATTTTTATTTACGCTCAATTACTTGTGGTTGCCACATGTCAAATTATCTATCCAATATGCGATTACTTGCTAAATATGTGTTGCTTGCCTGAAATTTGTAGGCACTGATTGCACTGTGATTGAATTTGTTCGATGGTATGGTAAGATTAAAGTTATGTTACTTAAACCTATCTTTGTAAAGGGTTAACCGCTTTATGAAGTCATTTATCTATCATCTGAATTCATGCATATTATTATTCTAAAATGCCTTTCAAATGTTATTTTATTTATCTTAACCCCAGTCTTGTCATTTTTGCAAAATATTGTTTAGCGTCATATTTTAAAATATTCTCAAGTTATCCTTTTGAAAATAACTTTAGAGCTAAACAAGCGTTTTTGCATTTGGTTGGCTTTAACAAAATGAGTGTCTTGCTCAAACTTTTGGGTCTTTTCTAGTACGGTCTCGATTTTTCCATTTTGGAATAAGTTGATCCGTCAGTTTCAGCTTTAATAAATTTTATTAAATTCGGTATGCGTTGCTAAAGGGTTAATTGTTTTGAACATCAAAAGAGGACCTATGGCTCGTCAAACTGTTGTGATTGATTTGACTAAGAATGATTAATCCAACAAAGACAAGGTTAAAAGGCTCGAAGCAACC
This sequence comes from Petunia x hybrida, assembly GCA_037355625.1. Lineage (NCBI taxonomy): Eukaryota > Viridiplantae > Streptophyta > Magnoliopsida > Solanales > Solanaceae > Petunia > Petunia x hybrida. Next base: position 124,906 of record JBBBVM010000303.1, read on the forward strand.
GTAGCAAGCTTCGAAAAGCAGAACTACGCACGGTCTGACTCCAAATGAGGGATATGTAGGCTCCTCGATTGGGCTCGACCCTTTAGTATTTAAATTTTAATTCTCTCAAAGATAGAAACTGGGGCAAATTTTTCAAAGCAAGTAGAAGACGTAAGAGATTGCAACTGGGGCAGCTTTTGCAAAACCATTTGAAGTATCGAATGTTATAACTCGGGCAGTTTTCGCAAAGCAAGCTGAAATGTTGAAGTCATAACTGGGGCAGCATTTTGCAAAATGAAAGTTGAAAACATTAAGTTGGTTTGGTCGTTATTAGAAGCAGTTTTCAAGGATTGGTGCAGACTTTCATTCTACAAACAAGAATCAATAGTCGAGCAAAGTATTGATGTTCAAAATAAGCCGACCATTTTAGCAAATTTTCCCAAAATGATCTAGCACGCATACTGATTTAATAAAAACTTTCAAAGTTGTTTTTCTCAACTCGCGTCTTCAAAAATCAAATTTTGTTGATCATTAAGTTTCGAGCTCTCAAATACTTTACTCCTTTGTTGAGTCGGGAATTTGATCCCATCCATTCGGTCTAATGGCCTATTTTATACCACAAACCTTATGCATGCATTGCTATTTTACGTATTAACTTGCTTTTGTTCGATGTGTTGAATTCATTTGTTAAAGGTTGGCTAGCATTGAACACTGAAATGGCTGAAAATCTGCATCAAGGACAAAACAACATGGCAAAGCAGCTTCAGGCAACCAGTTCTGGTATGGGCATCTTGCAAGCGCAGAATGATGATGTTGAAGAACATGTGGTCCAAAGGACTAGGATTGCCAACTTTGTCAACACTAGCAAACCTTTGCCAAATACAAGCTTTACATCTAATCCACCTTGCTTAACAATGCCTCATTACCCAATGCCTATACATACCGTGTATCCACAAATCCCGCAAGAATATCTTACCAATCCGAATGCTTGGCCCGCTGCAACTTTATACCAACCACCTTTTGTCACTATGCCTGCTGTGGGGAGTCAATCAAATCAAGTGCATAGTGCGCCCACAAGAACTGCCTAGAAAAGAAGTTGAGACAACTGATTTACATAGCATGGAGAGGCAAATCCGCAATTTGCACAAGGTCATTAGAGATGAATTGCGCTCTAGGAACATTCAGAGTTTATGTTATTAAGACTTATGCATTCACCCGGACATTGAGCTTCCACATGGGTGTAAGATACCAAAATTTAACACTTTCGATGGAAAGGGGAACCCCTATGCTCGTTTGAAAGATTATTACAGCAGATTGATTGGAATTGGCAAGAATGAAGCTTTGCGGATGAGATTTTTCATTCAAAGTTTATCAGAAATGGCACTTGCATGGTATACCAAACAAGATTTTTCCAAATGGCACACATGGCAGGAAATGGCTCATGACTTTGTGGAACAATACAAGTTCAACATATTAGGAGATCCCGATGTGTTTCATATGCGCAACATTAAAAGAAAGTCTCATGAATCTTTTGCAGAATATGCTATGAGGTGGAGGTTAGAGGCTTCTAAGAATCATCCTCCCTTGCCTGAGAAAAGGCTAATAGCAGCTTTCATTGACATGTAAGAAGGCATATACTATGCCAAAATGGTCGTCAATAATGCAAGCAGCTTCTCTGAATTGATCCAACTGGAAAAAATGATAGAAGAAGGTATAGCAACAGGAAAAATCCCTTCTGGTTTATTGTCACGACCCAATTTTCAAGGGCTCGTGATGGCACCTAAACAACATTTGCCTAGGCGAACCAATGAAACAAGATGCGGAAAAGAACAATAATGTGAAAAGATCATAAATGGATATATAAATATAAAAGGGTGAAGTCCAAAAGAATATATCCACAAAAGAATTGGAGCATTCTAAGAGTGACTCAATAAAGTATGAATATACATCAAAGAAATCTGAGTCCTATCTCTAAGTGACTCCGGCGGTATGCCACCACGGTCTGTGTGGTCGGCTCACCTCAATCAAAAGTCTCAGAAGCCTCGAGAACCGCTAACGTCCGGGCTGCTGACTGGATGAAGGACCTGCGCACGTAGCAGAGTAATTTATGAGCCGAAGCCCAGTAAGATCACCGACAGGCCCGCTAAGGTACCCTTGCGGGACAAGTCGCTACATGCATCATAAGCAACAACATACTATAGTAATCATACAATAAAGTAGTGAAATCACAAATAGATGTAACACATTCCATACACACAAGTAGTAACCAGAAGTCTCAAGGATTATGCCCATCCAACGTAAGGCATAGGTCAACTCAGCGGCGGTTTGGAGGTCTAATCTCTACTCCCGTGCCGACTAACCTAGACCTACGATGGACTAGCAACACCACTACTAAGTATCAACCATATACCGTGACCCGAAGTCACTATCACAATCATGAATAAGTAGACCAACGACTCGTAGTCATTGGCTCATCTCAAATCTGTCTACGATCGCACCACACCCCCTGTCAAGTGCGTCGTATCTCAATAAATCAAGTGACCACACCACACCCCCTGTCAAGTGTGTCACATCTCAAAGATCAAGTGTCCACACCACACCCCCTGTCAAGTGTGACACATCTCATAGTATAGGCGACACCACACCCCCTGTCAAGTGTCCCTCTAACAGTATTAATATCCACGACATTAATAACAATAACAGAAATAATAATAGAAATATTAATAACGATAATATTTCACAGTCACCATAACCCAGGTTGGTTATGCTAGCTGAACGTAAGGCGAAGGTTAACCCGACCACAGTTTGGGGGTACAATCCCTACTCCCATGACGTCCAACCCAAGGTTACGTATAGACAGCACTACCCAACCCGGCACGTGAACAAATCAAGTACCAATATCATACAAAAGCCGGCAAAATCCTCGGCAAGACATTTATCATGACATGCCGGCAACATCCTCGGCCATGTCCCAAGTTCTTGCTATCTAAGCATGGCGTAGCAAGCGTTACTACGATATAAATTTAAGCTACCTCGACGTAGCGTTTAGACCGGCACATACCTCGGTCGAGTCACAATCTCGCTATTTATAACAAACAATAATAGCAAGTAATTCACATCATTAATCCTAACCATTGTTAGGTTTATATATGCGTACATGAAGCATACTAGCATGAAGGAAGAATCCACAAGCACAATAGAGGTCAAGTCTCACTTACCTCGAAATTCGGGCTCAAATGCCGGGAAGAATCTCCTTTCCCGCTAGCCTTGTCCGCGAAGGACTATCCACTAGGTCTATTAAGACAAGATATAGCACATATGAGTGCTCAATTATAGCTATTTAAGCCTATAGGCATCCTAGGGTGAAAATTACCAAAATGACCCCGGGTAGGGCCGAGCCCTAAATTTACAAAATGTACTTTTCCGGACTCCCCACGCTCCCGTGAGTCCAAAAGTACACTTAGATTCCACATGCGAGCCTTGCTCGATGTCTTTCCCCAATTCTTAAGAATCTAGGGTTCTAACCCATTTCCAAGAATCAACCCTTTGATTCTTGTGTTAATCAACATAAAGATGGATTGAAAGGGCTTACCTTAAGTGTAAGAATGATTGGGTCTTCAAGAAATACCCAAAAATCGCCTCAAGAGCTCACCAAATGATTTTTATTAGTTATGAACCGAAATGGCCCGAAATGGCCTTTTTATAGCAGTTTTTGCCTCTGTGACAGCTTCTTTTGAAAAAATCATAACTTTTGATAGGAATGTCCAAATGACCTGAAACTGGTTCCATTAGAACTAAAACTCAAAGGGCTACAACTTTCATGTTTTGAGTTTTTCCTAGTTCCTTACGGATTGGCCGGAAAATCAATTTTTATCCGGCTGTTTGCGCCAAAACAGAACAGAAAAGTCGCACCAGATTTTCTACTGTTTTAGGGGCAAAACGGGACCCTACGAAGCTCGGAATAATCGCAAATTTTGCACACAAGCCATAAAATACTTGGGTGACATGCTCGTCAAGACGGAACTCAATTCGGACCTCCAGAACTCAAAAAGTGGGTCCCACGGCAAAGGTTCAATTTTCGACTTTCGGCAAAATAGCGAAATTTAACCAAACGACCTCGGAATCCAATTCCGAAAGTTGCTACAAGTCACAAATGACTATACGAACCTAACGGAACTTTTGGATCTCTCATCGGAGCTCATTTGCTTAAATCGAGCTCGGAAACCTCTTTTAAACTTCCGAAACGGGGACTTTATCAAAAGTCTTATCAAACGAGGTCCGTTTTCAATTTTGAAGGTTGCTACATATCATAAATGATGAGACGGACCTAACGGTGCGCTCGGATTTTCCATCGAGGTTCGTTTACTCAAAACGATTTATCGAAACCCCAAATTCCTTTCCGGAATTTCATAAACGGATCCTTTTCTCGAAAACCTATCAAACGGACTCCGTTTCGACTCAGATTTCACAGACGGGTCATAAATGACCTAACGGAGCTTTTGGGACTGTCGACATGCAAATCGAGGTCCCGGATCCCGTAACGACTATTTGAGGGTCGTTACATTTATTTGGATACACCACTCTATCAGAGAAACCCTCAAATTTGCAAGGCTCTCAAAATCAGTTTCAACAATCATATTCCGATTATCCTGTGTCAAAGAAGAGGAAGTCGAATACATTCACTCCTCTAGAAGATTCTGTGACAAGCATATTTGAAAAATTGCAAGCTGAAGGACTTTTGCAACCAAGAAAAGGAACAATTCCTTAGTACTTGCCTCCACACTTTGATCCGTCAAAGCATTGTGCTTATCATTCAAACATCCAAGGTCATGATACTGAAGAATGCAGTGGCTTGAGATACAAAATTCAAAGCTTAATTGATGATGGCAAAATAATAGTGCAAGAAGATCCATTCAGTGGTAATTACAATATTCCTCCCGCAGGCACAATTTTTGTTAAAGGTGAGGCATCATCCCCAAGATATTCAAAGAAAAAGCGATTTGCAAGCTAAGAAGACTGAAAAGACCGCATTTTTGCAGCTTGAAATGGCATTTCATTGCCCAACTACCTTATGTTTTAACTACTCTGTCGCAATTTTATTCATCCTAGTTGTAATGAACTACGTTATGTTTTGCTACTCTTATTGGGCTTAGTCCCAAAATCAATGAAATTTCATTTTTCCCAAATAATCCAAGCCAAAGCAGTTGCAGATGGTTTCTCTTGTGCAAAAGGGAGAGTTTCAAGAATGTCAGATTTTCGCAGCAACAACACATTTGATTGTCAGGCAAGCAAAATGCAGATTTGAAGCCAAATTAGGTGTTCAAACAAGCCAACCGTTATTTGATCAAAAACTTACAATTGTTCTTTGATTAAACAGGGGCAAATTTTACATTTACCGTAAAGTTTAGCATCAAGGTGGAAGGAGCAATGTAAAGTGTCGCGACTTCCCAGGAGTTTTATAGTACTTACAATTTTTTCTTTGAATGCAGAAATCTCAAGCAGCAAAACGAGAAAAACTCACAACTATTAGTTCCTCGAAGAATATTTGCCTTATCATATATGCGGAACAACTCTATTTATCTCTTTGTAATTTTAGCTTTTGCTCGATTATCGCATCACCAGCACAAGCCAGAAGATTTCATATTTTGCAAGATACAGGGTTTATCCACCCACAAATAGGATATTCGGGTCCTTCCACCCACAAATAGGATATTTGGGTCCTTCCACCCACAAATAGGATATCTCGGGTCCTTCCACCTACAAATAGGATATCTCGGGTCTTTCCACCCATAAATAGGGTATCTTCGGGTTTTTCCACCCACAAATAGCACATTTCGGGTCCTTCCACCCACAAATAGGATATCTCGGGTTCTTCCACCCACAAATAGGATATCTCGCGTCCTTCCACTCACAAATAGGATATCTCGGGTCCTTCCACCCACAAATAGGATATTCGGGTCCTTCCACCCACAAATAGGATACTCGGGTCTTTCCACCCACAAATAGGATACTTTGGGTTCTTCCACCCACAAATAGGATATGCAGGTTTCTTTCAAGTAAATTGATAGTCTAAGACAAGTCGGCTGAAGCACCGCTTTCGGAGTGTTTTGCGATGTCGGTTGTCTTGCAATATTGGCATGTTATGTTTAATTTATATTGATAGTCTAAGACAAGTCGGCTGAAGCACCGCCTTCAGAGTGTTTCGCGATGTCGGTTGTCTTACAATATTGGCATTGTTATATTTGAATCATATTGATAGTCTAAGACAAGCCGGCTGAAACACCGCTTTCGGAGTGTTTCGCGATGTCGGTTGTCTTGCGACATTGGCATGTTATATTTGAAATAGATGATAAAGATAGACAATTTGACTTAGGGACATCATGTCTTGTTAGTCAACTTATCTTATGAAAGCCTTGCATTTTACAAATTCATTCTCACTTTACTTATTTTTTCACTTTACCGTTTCAGAATAATGATCAGCCTAGAGGTTCCCCGGGCGGAGTACCTCGTCAGTTGATCGAGAGAAGAACTTATTGAGCATCACAACCAGCATTTACAACTTTATATTATCCCTTTATTTATTTCTTATTCCAATTATTATAGTTTATTGGCAGTTGCTCGCTTACCGTTTGTTAAGTCTTTACAGAACTTTGGCAACACCGCAGCAGCATTTGGAGCATAACGTGGAACTTTTTCTTAGCAGTGAAGTGGGGCAATCGTTGATATCAGCTAGACTCGTCAACGAGGATCTGAAGAATCGCACTCGATCAAGCAAATTCTATCCTAATCTTTCATTCCAGATTAGGGGTCAGTTTGAATTCTTTCCTATTCATGCGTCCTTCTTCTGTCAATCGTGCGAGTCTTCATGTCTAAGTGTCGTTGAACTACATATGGTATGATTCTTTTTCAGCCTGAGATATGTAGGTAAATCAAAAACTGGAGTTCGGCCATACCCATAAGCCTCGCCTTTTGGTCCATGCAATCAAAAGTCTTTGGCTTTATCGTGATAAAATTGGTTTCCCGTCAACTTCTTTACCCTGAAAAATCTTTCATCCTTTTCCGGGTAAACAGGCGCAGCTCTTGAAACCCAATTTTGTCCCAGAAATTTTAATTAATGTTAATTATCTAAATAAAAGTCAATTTCAAAATTTTAAGGTTGAATTATTGAAATTTGGAAGAAAGGCTAAGTTTCGCAAAGCATAGCTCAATTTCAGGCTATCCGTGCAACCCCTTTAATTTCCAATTAACCTAAGAAAGGGCTAATCTTATTACTATATCTTAAATTCAGCCTAGATATGCAGCATCCCTATTTTAATTCAATTTAACTTAAAAGGGGCTAAATGTACAAGCCCATGCCATTCCAACCTATCCTGTGCAAACAATACATATATGCATACACCCCTTTTCAGTCCCCAATTACCCAACCCAAATCCCATTTCCCTAAACCTGCTGAAGCCCTAATCTCCCCGATCCCCTCTTCTGATTCCCTCCAAATCTCAATCCTCATCACACAACACGCCAAAATGCTTGTGTACCTGTTGGTCCCCCCACGTTCCCTCTCTACTTTTTCATACAAACTCAATCAATCTCCATCGTTCATTTTGAATCGAGATTCGATCCGAACCGTGAATATTTCCAACGGGTATTTTCCTCCGAAACAAGAGTGAAAGTGGGACAACCCCGAAGGGAATGGACCATTTTCACCCTCATTTCGAAGGGAAAAGGTCGAAATCAGGGGCTTCTCTTGGAATTTCAAAGGAAGTCAAAACCCTAAATTCAGGTATAAATAGTTTCTTGTTATTATTGTTTAAGGGTTCCAATTTTTTTTGGAGAGGCATACCTAGAGGCTAAAATTCTAAAAGCAGCAGCATATAAATGGATGAACATTTTTCTCAGTTTTTCTAAAAAGACATAGCAGTTACTTGTTTCTGCTTGATTTGTGTCGTCGATCAAAATTTAAGTCGTCGACCTCGTTCGAGTCGTTTAGTCGAGTCGCATTCTTCAGATTCACGCTTTAGTTCACTGCACCAAAACAGGTAACATTCCCTTGCTTTCCTTATTTTTACTTGATTCTGCATTTTTGTTTAAGTCTTATAAGCATTTTGATGCTCTTGTGTGAAAGTCATCGGACTATCATTGTGGATTTATGCGCGTAATAATTCATTTTCTTGTTCAAGTTCAAGCTTTGCAAAGTACACTAAGTTTCAGGTTGTTTTTAAGCTTTAGTGAAGCTGGTTGGTTTAAAGTTAGTAAGTTTATATCGTATTGAAGTTAAAACAGTCAATAAAACTGGATTGTTTGTTCTTGGGGGTAGAAAAGTTGTATCTTTGATAGCTTAGTTGCAAAAATCATGTCTTTAAAATTGGAATGATGAAATAGAGTTTAAAAGAGGATGATCTTCCTGTTTCTTTGAAATTTGGGTTTCTGTTTGTCACTTTTCCATACCATGCTAGCTGTTAAATGTAAGACATAGGATTGAAAAGAGGTAATCCCTGCTTCTGCTTATTGTAGTAGCAGTAGTCTGGTTCTGTTATGCTGCAGGGAGTTCAGGAGAGTGTGAGGGAGTAGTTCAGAGGTCAAGGAAGGAGGGAGTGAAGTGCAGGGCCTAGTTCTGTCTCTGTTTGTTTACTGTGAATGCAGAGAGGCTCAGAGTTTGTGCAGGTTATGAAGAGGGTGGTCTATGTGAATTGAGGAGGTCCAGAAGGGAGTAGGAGTTAAAGGGAGGTTCTGTTAGGTGTTAAGGGTGTGATAGGAGGCAGTGCTTTGTGTGTGAAGTGGTCAGGAAGGCTGCAGGTAGTGTTCAAAGTTTGAGGGCAGTGAAGAAGTTTAGGCAGGTCTGGAAGTTTGTAGGAGAGGTGAGGGGTGTGAAAGGGATGTCCTGTTCTGGTTTGTAGAGAGTCTTGGTAGTTGTTAGGAGTCTGGATGTTGTTCTTGGTTTGCAGGTGTTTGTATAGTGTCTTAGTGATTTGCAAATGATAAGGTTTGTCTTTTGGAGGTTGAGGGAGTGGTCATATGAGGATAGAGGCAGGGAGTATAGGATGGGGAGGATTATTGTCTAGTTGATGAAGATCTAGGAGAGCATTGGGTCTAGTTGTATGTTGGTTAGATTAGTGGTAGCAGGCTGTTCAAGAGGGAATTGAGAGGGAGTGTTGTAGGGTGATAGGGTGCTTTGGAGGTGTTTGGAGGGATGTTTGTTGGCTTGTAAGTGTTAGAAGGCAGTGGGGCTTCAGGAGAGTTATTAGGCTGATCTGTAGGATGTTCAGGTGCTTGCAGGGATGATTCAGTTTGTCAGATGTAAAGATGAGGATGTCTGCCTCTATTCTCTTGAAAATAGAAGAATATTCTTGAGCAGGGTAGGGATATGCAGGTCTTAGTTTAGGTTCCTGGTGCTGCAGTCTATTCAGGGAGTTTGGAGGGTGGTTCAGCTAGTGTGTGAATGAGCTGAAGTAGCATTAGGAGTGCAGAGTGGATCTGGTATTGCTAGTTGATGATAAGCCCCAGGCAGGTCTGAGAGTTTGGTTGGTTCAGGAATTAGCTTAAGTTTCTAGTTTCTGTGAGGGAGTGTGGTGGAGAAGTAGAAGAGGTGTCCGCAGTAGGTTCTGGGTATTCTTGGCTTGTTTCTGGTCTGGTATTATGCAGGATGTTTAGCTGTTTAGGGATGTGTATGCAGTTAGGAGTTCAGGTTAGATGAGCTGATGCAGGGCAGTGAAGGAGCAGGTATCTGTGAGTTAGCAAGAAGAAGCTGCAGCGGTTTTCAGGGCCTGTTGAGTAAGTTTTGGAGGCTGTGAGGCAGTGGGGAAGTGTGCTGGTGTCTGGTGATCTAGGGGATAGTCTATGAGTGGTTGAGTGCAGCAGGGTTATGAAAGAGGTGTTGCAGATAGTGAAGGGGGCTTGTTTTGGTGCTATAAAGGTTCAGCGAATTTGTCCCTGGTTGTTTGAAGTAGAAGCTGAGGTTAAGATGGATGCTGGAAGATTTGTTCAGGGTGTTGTTGATGGTCTATAGAAGTCTGTTATGTGTGCAGGTTCTAGAGGGAGTTCCATAGAGTGTTTTAGAGGTCTGGTAGTTGTCTTAGGCATTCAAATAATGAGTGAGGAGGCTGTAAGGGTTCAGGTGTTGTTTTAGGTGCAGCAGGTTGGTAGCAGTAGTTCTGTTAGCTTCTGGTTGTTTGAGGGAGTTTGTGTAAAGGTGAGTTCTGGTAGTTGAAGGTGCTAGCTGGAATGTCAGAGGCCTGGTGCAGGCTGTTTGTTTGGAGAGTTCTGTGAGGTCCAGGTCCTGTGAGTTTTTTTTCTGGTATGGGTTGAAGGCTGCAAGTCTTGATATATGTTCAGTATGTTGATCTATATGTAAAGTTCATCATTCGTTATCCCTGTTAGTTTATCATATTTTGCTCTTATATATTTTAATCACATGATCAATCTTCCTCTCCATTGAACAATCCAGCTTAGCTGTTATTACCCTTGAAGTCTTTTCTTCTTAGCAAGACCTGTTAATTGCTAGTTCCTTTAGTTCAGGGAAATGTGATAGTGTATTTAAGCTCTTGTTTTCTGAAAACCTCTCTGGTATATGATCCGCTCCTGATCAAAAAGTATGTCTCTATGTTAGCTCATTTGGTTTGAATGGCATCATAGTTAGCATTGAAATGTGCAGGCTATTTCTTGTTTAAGTTCTTTTGCTCACAAAAATTGCTTATAAGGCTTGAATTTTATTTTGTTTGTCTATATTATTGTGTCAAAAGAGAAGCTATTTTTTTTTTTTTGATCTTTTACTAATTGAACAGATATATAATTTTCAAAGACATTGGGAAGTCGTTTGTTGTCTTTGAATCTAGCTCTTGGAACCTGTTCTTTAAAACTAATTTGTACGAACTTGAATCTGTTTCATATTTAGTTTGCTTGAATACGGTCATTCTTTTGGAATAGTAGATCAAAGTAGAGGTGTTTTTTTTTAATCGATGGAATCAACTTATATGTATATGTAAAGCTTATTAAATGATAAAGAGTTGTCTGATCATTCTCAATTTTGACATGCGTTTTCTACACTTTTTATTTTGACAAGTTTTACCTTTATATGAATAGTTCCTTAAGATATTTATTTGTAGTGTGCTCTCAAGTCATTCATTTATTCACGTTGTTTAGTGCATGTACTAATCTTTATCTCCCTTTCTTTTGCATAATACACTTCCTTGGGACGAGTTTGGTTAAAACTCGCAAATTAGACTCGGCTAATTGGCACGGGAGCCATTTGGATCAACTTGCTTGAAATTGCATCGCTACCGAGGCTCAAAATATTGAGTTGCATTTCCGGATTCTTCTTTTTCTTACTCTATCTTTTCCCGTCCCCTTTAGAAAAGCATGTTTTAGGAGCCCTGTAGAATATAAATGATATTTGAATTGTGAATAATTATTGTAAATTACTTAAATTGCTTTTATGAGAATGCTTTGTATCATTTCTCAGCGAATCGCCAATTAATTTATGGATGCTTAGAATCATTTGTCAATTAATGAGTGCAAAAACAAATTCGATTAAAAATCATACCCTCGTCATAATTCGCATTTGAATTGCTTCTTTATTCAATATATTAAATATTCAATTATTTACTTATCTAATCTAATTATTTAGTTAATCAATTCGATTTTAATCCTTTATTTATTTATTTACTTAATCTAATTTATTTAATTTCAATTAATCATTTATTTAAACAATTAAATATTTATTTATTTATTTATTTAATCAATTATTATTCATTTACTCCTTTATTTAATTAAAATCGATAAGTATTCATTTATTTAATTAAGTTATTTATTTTCTTGTTTATTTATCTATTTATTCTATCAATTAATTACTTCTTTATATTATCAATTTATTTATCTAGTTGTTTTATTATCTAACTTCACTTAACCTTACTTATTCTATTAATTAATCAATTGACCATTATCTCATTATTCATTCAATTAATCTTAAATTTTATTTTTTATTTATCTAAGTATTGGCATAATCAAACCTTATCTTATTTATATTATATTATTCATTATCTATTTATCTTTATCTAAATTTATCCTAAATTAATTATCTTTAAGTAAAATTCGTGAAAATCGCCGGATTAACCGCTTTTAGCGGATTTTCGAAAGTGCTCCCGCAAGGGACCTTCTTTCGGATTCAAACCTTATCTTATTTATATTATATTATTCATTATCCATTTATCTTTATCTAAATTTATCCTAAATTAATTATCTTTAAGTAAAATTCGTGAAAATCGCCGGATTAACCGCTTTTAGCGGATTTTCGAAAGTGCTCCCGCAAGGGACCTTCTTTCGGATTTAATAAAACCACTTACCTAAGAATCTCTGAATTATTTTCCTTTTAAATAAAGGATAAAATTGCACTCTTTAGTTAACTTAGGTTCCTAATACTCCTTAAATTAGGTGGCGACTCCAAAGAAACCCTTTGGAGTCCCATTTTGTTGAAATTAAATTCCGGTGCATACTTGTTATGCATTATTTTTTGGGAGGGTTCAATGGCGGGCACGAACACTTTCCTAAGAAAGTTGCACAATAGCGCTGAACAAGTGAAATGAAAAAGTCTAGAGATCTCTAAATTCCACTCTTAGCTAATTTTTTTCGCCCCTTCTCAAAGGTCGGCCGGTCAACCATTAGGCTGAGGCCCTTTGACTTTCCACTCAATTTTAAGCAAAAAAGCGCAGCTTACTCTGTATGCTGCCCGAAAAACTCTCGAGAGCTTGCATTTTTATACTTAGACAAATTTTTCATGTGTTACCAAAAGGGCTGCCACCCAATCAAAGGATATTTTTCAATTTTTGCTCGACGGTACCCATCATGCTTTTCTTCCACTTGGTGAAGGTGAATTTCCTCCCCAACATGGTATTAAGTACATTTTTATGCTCTTTAGGCGAGGGTACAAATATCCAAGCTTGCAACGCCAGATTCTTTATCTTGTATTTTTTCGCCTTCAAGTAAGGTATGTCATTTTGTCTCCTTGGTGTGGCAAATTCAACAATATAGCCTCCTTGATCATTATTTCTCAAGTCATCCAAAAATGTTTGTGCTTCCATTCTCAATCCCTCATCCAGACAAAGAGTTGAGAACTGACGTGAAGAAGGTCCAACTCTTTTTAACACCAATTGGGCACTAAGCATGACATCCTCCTCTTCGAAGGTGTTAGAGTCTCCATCACAAGAGCATTTCATATCTTCAATAGACTCCAACACCTCTTTTTTATTTGTTGCATATTTCATATCATTCACAACTTTTTCTTGATGGGCCTTAGATGCCTCAACCATTTCACACAGTTGAAATCCCAAGTCATGAACCTACATGCCAAATTGATCCACCATTTGTCCAAACTCTTCTCTTACCTCCTCAAGTCTATCCACATTTCATCAAGATCATCAAGAATACTTACATAGATTTCCCAACTTTGAGTCTTTTCCTCTAGCCAAGATTGGCTCAAAAATTCCTCATCTCCAAAATCTTTTTCTTCTTCATTTTTCTCCAACATCAATTTTGGGCTTTCAAGCACCCTCTCTTCAAATTCTAGTTCTTTTTGTAAAGTTGATAGGCCCATTTCTTTTTGTAACTTTCCATATATTCTTTGCCATTCCGGCTTAAACCCAACATTGTTCGCATTATAGGATCTATCAAACTCCCAAGTCTTGTTAGCACCATTTTGAGATTCATTTGGGGAAAACTTGGGCTTATTTGAACACTCATCCCAATGACTCCACACTCTTCGTATGTATTCCTCTCAAAGAATGAGAAGATGCACTCAACTCACTCTAAAAAATAATTGGACAATTTTGCTCATAGTGTAGGCCAAAGCAAACAGGACATGAACCATCAATCAAGTGTCTATCATAATTCGGCTCATGTTTGTTCCAAGATTCTATTTGAAGCTTTAAACACAATTAACTAACTAACTAACACAAAAAAAATATTAACAATGCATAAACTACTATTAACATAGTTTGGAAATAAAACCCAACACATGCAACTCCTCAAACTATCCTAATACGCCAATTGTTCCCCAACAACGGTGCCAATTTATGACATGCCCAATTGGACGGGGTCACAAATACCCTATCGATGGAGTAGGGATCGAACATGAGGAACTTGCGTTGACTTAATTTAGTTAAAATAGTCTAAATGACTTGAATTAGTTAGAGAACCCTAAGAATAAATTTGTAATGAACTATAGCTATGTATGAAAGCAAGTAATGACTAAATAGTAAACAATTAATGAGAAGACTAGGATCCTAATCTCCACCTAATCCTTTAACTAAATGGAACCTAGTTTAAGCTTTATCACACTTTTGGTCACCCAATGGACCTCTCTCACATATTAATACTCAATTAACCCCTTTCGCTGATGAACGAGACTACCAACTCATTCCCTTACGGTGTTAAGAGTTATTGCTTTGAGTGCTAACGACTAATCCCAAGTAAGGCATCCCCTTTTCGATGTTCAACCCGCTAATTCAGTGTAGGTGTTGTCGCTGACATACAGTGCATTGAGTATGACTATCATACCTCAAGTGTCTAAGATCCACAAGCTTCCTTATTACATCTATAGGAGCATGTCCTAGTCTCATATGCCAAGTATTACTAGACTCAATAGAGTTACTAGCTACATTGACACTCTTATTTACTAACTGAGAGTGTGTTTTACTATGTGGTAATGATCATTCTGCCACCAGTTGCTATCCACTCCATTCTTTGAGCACATACAGACCTTGATCTTTTTTACCAGTCCCAGGACTAGACCACTACAAAGGTCCTGAAACTCACAGAAACCATGAAAAATGCCACTGAGCATCTTAGCTCCTTAGTAAGAAAAGATACTGACATGAGATTATACTTGAAATCAAGGATGTATAGCACATTACTTATTTCCCTTCTCTATAAGACTTTAGACTTCCTTATATGTATTACCGTCACTACATGACGATTAGGTAACTAAACTTTACTTCTTTTTATTTCAGGAATCAGCTAGGAGACATGTAACGTATCTAGACTAGTTATCATATGATTTGAAACCCCAGTATCTACTATCCTATTAGTGGTCTGAAAATTAGACAATAAGGCTGTCAGATTACCTGCAGGTGCAGCAGTGCTAGATGAGCTTTCCTCATTACCTCTAGAGAGCATTTACATAATCTGATGATATTGTTCTTATGTAAAGTAAGGTGCATGGGCATTCTATGATGAGATAGAAACATGCATCATTGGAGAATATCCAGCCATAGGAGGCATACCAGTGCTACTACTCCAGTGACCAACACAGCTTGATTTCCAGTTAGCATTAACGGTACTATCAGCCTGATTGATAACTTGTTGATCATTATTATTATTATCATACTGACCATAACTTCAATAGCCTTTCTCATAGCCATGACTCCCCCCTTTCTTCTTGGGTTTATATTCATCTGGATAACTATTCAACGTGTAGCAGCCATCCTTAGTATGACATTTCCATCAACAGTGATCACACTTAGCTAGTGCCTTCTTGCCTATAAAATTTCTACCATCATCACCCCCTCTTCTAGTACTGTATAATGTAATATTTTCCAAACTATCAGTAAGCTGTGACATATGAGTCAAATTTTCCAAGCTCTTTTGGCTCTCATAAGATATAATTGGTGAATAAGCCTTGTTTACAATGGGAGTTGGACTCATCATCAATATCTGACTTCTATACTGAGTGTAGGAGTCATTTAGCCTCATTAAAAACAGCAAAAGCCTCTAATTTTCAAAAAAATTGGCATACTTTGTGATTCAAGACAGAGACAACCAGGAAAGGGCATAAGAGCATCAAACTCATCCCATAGATCCCTAAGTCTAGAGAAATAAGTTGCTGCACTCATTGTTCCGTGATATAGAGTTGCAATTTTCTTGTGTAACTGATATATCCTACTTATAAAATTTCTCCTTGAGATTAACCCAAACCTTTTATGGATTAGAAGCATATACAATACTGCTCAACAGATCTTTGCTAACATTCTATCAACAAACCCTAACCTTTTACTCTTGCCTAGATGAACAATTCTTATAGATCTACTACATATGTATAGTTCTCTAAGCCAGTAAGTTAGATAGACACCAGAGAAATACCTAGAGTATCAGTCTATAGAAGAAATAGTGGATGATTGTAATCTACACTATTTCCAGTAGCATTGCTCGAAGAAGAAGTCGCCAAAGAAATGAAAATTGAAGCTTCAACTCAAACCCTAACTCGTTGATCTTAGCTGAAGAAACTGCACCTAACAAAGTTCCATAACTACTAGGAGATTAGGAGCTTCACTGTGGAGCTTCGATCGACTATTCAAGCTCTGATACCATATTAGCTTCCATGGATTTACAAAGAAGATAACTACATTCTATGAAGAAGAAGAAGAAGATAGCTTGGAGAGAAAGCAAGTTAGTGGGAAAAGAATCTTCTCTCTATTCATCATAACTATGTATGAGATACAATGCTACATACATACATACATACATACATACATACATACATACATACATACATACATACATACATACATACATATACAACAACAACAACATACCCAGTGTATCCCACAAGTAGGGTCTGGAAAGGGTGAGATATACGCAGAACTTACCCCTACCAAGATGAAGAGGCTGCTTCCTATAGACCCGTACCTGGAAAATGATCTAACTACCTGTCTAAATCCTAACCGACTTATTAAATTAGCTAGCTAACTAACTAACAAACATAGGTCCACCTCAACTTGATTAATCTGCTACCTCTCAACAACATTTTTATTCAAAATTGAGTTATCTATTCCAAGAGAATAATTAAAGTTTAATAAGCACTTATTGAGGTGATTATTTAACCAGATTGATTAGTAAACAAAATATTAGTTGGCTTGAAGGTCCTAAATATTAAGAAATCAGTTCAACGACCATTTTGGCCTTAGTAAAAATATATATAGATAGATAGATATAGATATAAATAGAGAGATTATAAAATTTATACTCATATTATATATAACCTAAACTCTCAAGAAATTAGACATAAAATTTCACCTATTGTCCCCATATTATATTTGAATGATTTTAAGAGTTTATCCCCATTTTTCATTGTTTAGCAAAATGACCTCTAACTTGGCAAGTGTCGCCCTGCCAAGACTTTAAGATAATTTAGCTAGGAGATGGGGTGAAAGAGTTTAGGGTAAATGTTGCATATTTTCCAAGATTTCATAGCAATTTATTTGGAGAAGGGGATGACGGGGTAGAGGGGCAATTTAGTTGGGAGAAGGGGTTAAAGGGGATGAAGTGCAAGTATTGTCTATTTGCCATGATATCAAGGTAATTTAGCTAGAAATAGGGCGAATAGGTCGAGGACAAGTGTGGCCCTACCAATAATTCAAGGATTGCATATTTGCTAATATTTCAAGGCAATTTAGTTTGTCATAGGTGAGAATGTGCGTCATTAATTAGGTGTTGATTGGTATTTCCATCCGAATATTATTCATTAAATTATCGGGTGGTCATTTTTGCTAAACGATTTTAAATAGGATAAAAAACATAAACAATTTCCTCTGGTATCATAATTGTAAAATTTCACCCACATGCCACTTTTGTCACTGTATTTAGTTTGAAGCCGCTTTTTTTATTGGTCTTACATGAAAGGCCACTTTTTGGAACTTCAATCTTTGTGGGCTGAAGTTCAAGCCTTGTGGGTTGAACTTCAAGCCTAAATTATGAAGTTTCAACTTTAATTTGTAAGGGCTGAAGTTATGGGTGTCAAACGGGTATACGGGTCCGGGTTCGGGTTGTAAAATTGTAACCACGCAGGTTCCGGATACGGATTTAAATTACGGGTTCTTAACGGGTCCGGCTTTTGGGTAGGAAAAGAAAACCCGTGCGGGTTTGGGTCTTAGCGGGTACGGGTACGGGTTCGAGTCTTAAAAAATCGGGTTTGAGTCCGGGTTTTAATTTTTTTAATAATATTATTTTAAATACTTAAAAAAAAGATGAATGATAGGAAAAACTGAAAGACTTACTTTATTTAAGATACTTGAACTATTAAAGTATCAACATTAAACTTCTAAATTTGAAAAGTGCAACATCAAAACTAGATAGTGAAAATTCAAATTACAAATTTAAATATGCCTATTTTTTTGTGTAATTCCTTCCATGTCATTTTTCTCATGCTCCAGTGTAGGTGCCATTGATAGTGCTTGATCACTTAACAGAATTTCTTCAAGGTTATCATCTTCCAAAGCATTATTACCCAAAAAAGTGACGGGTATCACCTATTTAAGGTATATATCGAAGTTAATAGTTGAATTTCTATACCATATTTGAGTAATATATATTCAAATTATTGATTTGTTATGGAATATCAAGTTTTTTTTTTCATTAAATGGCTAAACTTGTTTCTCTTGAACATATTTCACTAGTAATAGTATGGACACAAAACGAATTAAACC
Source organism: Petunia x hybrida (assembly GCA_037355625.1). Lineage (NCBI taxonomy): Eukaryota > Viridiplantae > Streptophyta > Magnoliopsida > Solanales > Solanaceae > Petunia > Petunia x hybrida. The sequence goes on from JBBBVM010000303.1 coordinate 143,352, forward strand.
ATTAGTGGAAAACTTGTGTATACCTTTCTCTACACATACAAGTTTTAACACTCAGTTTATTTTAACGGATACAGATACGGGTATATCCAGTAATACCCCATAATTTTGACGGGTCTTAACGGATACGGGTATTCGTTAAAAAAAAAACCCGTTCGGGTAGGGGTATTTTAGGGGATTTACGGGTCCGGGTTTTTACGGGTCCGGATGGGGTCGAGTTTTAATGAGTCCGGGTCCGGGTTTTGACGGGTAGACCCCTACCCGTTCGACACCCATAGCTGAAGTTGAACTTCAATTCTTGTGGTGGGCTGAAGTAGCAAAAAATTTCACCGTATGACCTCCATAAGAAGTGATTTTACAAAATTACCCGCGCTAAGGAATGTTTTAGCAAAATACCCTTATTTAGTTCGCAAGCCAAGACTTCAAGGCAAAAAATTTGTAAGTCTTGGCTATTAGCAATACTTCAAGGGCAAGTGCTGTTTTGCCAATACTTCAAGTTATATAGCGAGAATGCAGGGAAAACTGGAAGGGGCAAGTCTTGACAATTGTCAAGACTTACAAGGTAGTACATCAAGTGTTGCCTATTGCCAATACTTGCCGTGCAAGTGTTGGAAAATCGAGTAGGGGTCAATTGCCAAGACTTACGGCCAAGTGCGGCAAGTATTGCCTATTGCCAATACTGGAAGGGATAAGTGTTGAAAAGCGGAAAAATATAACGGGAAGTCTTGGCCCCAGATTTTTTCATTAAATCTTAACGGAGGCATTTTTGCAAACCATCTCTTAACGCGGGCAAAAAGGCAAACCATTGCTTCCCATGTCATATTTTTGCAAATCCCCCCGAAGTTGAACTTCAATCCTTATGGGCTGAACGTGTTTGAAGTTCAACCCAAAAGAATTGAAGTTCAAAAAAGTAGTCTCTCATGTAAAATCCATAAAAAAGTGGCCTCAAACCAAATACCACTGCCAAAAGTGGCCTTTCGTGCAGTTCCCCATCATAATTCTATGAATCTCCTGAAATAGGAGTACTTACCAACATTTTGGATCGACAAATAAGTTGTCACTTGAAATAAACTATACGGAAAAAATAAAGATAAACAAAAAAAAAAAGCAATAAGTTTCTTCACAAAATTAAAGGCTTTTGAATTTTAAGGAAACATACTTAACGTCAATACTATAACTTACCATTCTCTAATTTACCATTCTCGTTGTTCCTTGTTGGTAAAGTAAGGCACAAATCTTTGAACCCTAATCAAGACCCAAACGGACTACCCTTACCAGCATTACTACCCTAACACCATGATAACCTTAAAATCTTTGGTGTTAAACAATCCAATTAGTTTGCAATAAAATAAACTATTTGTAGAGAATAACAGAATAAAGGTATAGTTAAAAACCTCCTGCTAGCCCAAAATAGAAAAACTAAAATTGAAAGATTCAACTAAAGAATTGAAAGATTTGGAAAGAAGAAGAAAAGTTTGTGGAGAAGAACTTGTTTAGCTAAAAAGGATTTTTTTTTTTTTTTTTTTTTTTTTGCTTAGTTAGCAAATGAGCAAGACCATTCCTATTTTTACTTAGCAAGGGACAGTTTTGGCGAGAAGAGAAAGAGGGCACGTATGGGTAGTATGAAAGCTAGAAGTGAAGGTATGGGTCTTGCTTACGATGATGCAAAGCCTAGAGATGAGTGTATTCCAAATTAACTGAGAAATTCGGGCTTGAGGCTTGATGAAAGGTGATAAGGTGAGAAAACACTACGTTAAGCCTTACCTAAGAAAAGACTGATTCTCAACCACAACAAAATGAGGTTTTTTCCCATACCTATTTTTAGGTCTTTCTTTCAGAAACTTAAGAGATGCTATTTTCAAAGAGTTTGACTCTTCAATTAAAAAAAAAAAAAAAAAAAGAAGGTAGTGTGCGAGTCAGCTGGGAAAACACTAGTTTAACGGGACATTTGGTCAAAAGGGACACTCAAGAGTGAATATAGGTAAAAGGGACAAAGTCTTAATTAATGTAATAAAAGGGACACATCTAATTAATGCTCTTAAACATCAACTTTCCTCCACTCCCCTTCACCCCAAAGTTTCATTTCTTACACTTTGGTCCTCACGTATATAAAAAATAAAATTTGCCAAATTAGGGAAATATTTTTCCCTCCGTTTATTCCCTCCTTTCTCTCTCTCTCCTCTCTCCTCTTCTCCCTCCCGACCTGAAACACCATAGCTGCTGCGCATCTGCTTTCTTCAATCTCCATTCGTTTTCGCTATTATTCTTGCATTCCAACTGTCCCAAATGAAAAATATTGTCAGATCTAAAATCCATTTCGGTTAATTAGAGGTATTATTGACTCTAATTTAATAAATAATTTGGGGAAAATACGCTGCAATTCTTTGAATAACAATTTCTGGTTGGCATTACTTTTAACGCTGGGCATTACTTCAAACTGGAAAGCTTGACAACTCCCATATCTCCTGTAAGTGTAAATCTCCCTCTTGCTAATCTCTACTATTCTAATTTTTGTAAAAACCCTTTTAAACCAGTATGTTGCTGTTTTGAAACATCTTACCATGACGATCGCAACATTATAAAGATTGTTCTACAAATACTCGTACAACGTATTCACAATTATGGAACATTGTATTAGATGCTCAGGATAATCCTTTTGATGTTCCTATTGTGCTAGTCAGAGTCACGGAACATAATTTTGGTTGCCCGAATAATCTTACAGCATGTTCAGTAAATGCTATTCATAATGTTGGAACATATTTGTAGATTGTCGGAACTGATGTATCGATGTTTCACATCAGTATGCTTGTATTCTTAAACATCCTTGGGCATGTTCGGATCTGTTTTTCGATGTTCCAGTATCCTTTGCTACCTGGACCACATTTGATGAATGTTTATCCTACCTTGCAGATATCGTTAAAGTAATGGGGGACAACATACTACTAGGAGTTGATTTTCTCGGCGAATGGGTTGAGCGTTCGAAATGCTATGCTTGGATTCCTAAGGTGAAAGAGACAAGACCTATCCTTGTGAGTAGGAATATTACATATGATGAACTTGTCGACAAAATCATACGCAGTTGGGGGGTAAGTGATGATCCTAGGGATCTTTGCATTTCATATATGCTGAGTGTTGCCGCAAAGCAAAAGACTGCTCCATCTAAAATTAGGTCTGATGATGATGTTCAGCTTTATATGGCTGATGTAGACCCAGCTGGGGCTAGGCCAACACTAAGGGTTAGTGTGATTCCAAGGCCTGAAGGAATTTCAAGTTCGAATGAACAAGATATGCATGTTGAGATGGATGAAGATGAATTAAAACAAGGTGGAGAGGCAGACGAAGAAGGTGAAGAAGGTGGAGAAGCAGTTGGTAATCCTTCAGAAAGAGCATCATCATTGAGCAGCCGCAACGATTTTTTTGGAAAAGACGGCACAGGTTTTGTAAAGGGTATGACTTTCAAGAACAAGCGAGAATTAGTGGTGAAGTTGAGGCTTGCTGCAGTGAGGAAGCCTTTTTCTTTCAAAGCTGTGAAGAATACAAAAAGGTTGTTTTATGCCCGATGTGTTGATGCAAATTGCAGGTGGTGGCTTCGAGCATTGAGGTATCATAGTAGTGATACATTTTATATTACAATCTACAATGGCGAGCACACGTGCGGTGTGCAGCACCTGCAAAGCCACCATAAACATGCCACAGCTGATGTTGTTGGTGAATACATGAAAGATAGGTACATTGAGGGGAAAGGAATAACACCAAAAGACATCAGGGTTGCATTCAACAGAGAATTGGGATGCAACATTAGTTATTGGAAAAGTTTGAAGGGATGTGAGATTGCAAAGGCAATAGCAAGAGGGACACATGAACACAGTTATGAAATTTTAGAGGCATACAGTTATATGGTAAGGTCCCAAAATATTGGAAGCAAGACAGCTTTGAAGCTTGATAGTTGTGGGAGGTTTAAGTATTTTTTTATATCTTACGGATCTTGGATTAGGGGTTTTCTGTATATGAGGAAAGTCCTTGCTATTGATGGGACTCATTTGTCAGGCAAGTACGGCGGTGTGTTGTTGTCTGCCGTTGCCCAGGATGCAGAGAAGCACATATTCCCTGTTGCATTCTGCGTTGTGGACAAAGAATGTGATGCTTCCTATGATTTTTTTTTCGAACAATTGGTTGACATAGCCCAGTACAATGATGAGTTGAGCGTCATTTCAGACAGGCATAAAAGCATAGCAAAATCAGTTGCCAAGTGGTTCCCCCAAGCTCACTACGGAGTTTGCACGAGGCACCTTGCTGAAAATATCCGTACAAAGTTTCAGTTTGGAGACCACCTGGGGTCCTATTACTTGGCAGCAGATGCATATCGTGTGGAGGATTTCAGAACGCACTTTAAGCAAATCGAAGACAACGATCCAAGGGTTGCCAGATATCTTCAAGATGACGTGGGGTTCCATAAATGGAGCAGATGCTTTTTCCCTGGGCACAGGTACACGACTATGAACATTCATACCAAATGTTCTGAACGTTGCGTTGGAATGTTCTATATTTACATGTCAATTAAGTCGAGAACATTCTAATTGACGTTCAAAATAGTACCAATGATGTGTATGACGTAATTATTGATGTTCTGATCGCATGCTTAATGTTCGCACTTGGATTAGACGTATTTAGCATTAAGGTCTTTGTTTGTTTGTTACAATTTCAGATTTGCAGTGATGACATCGAACATTGCTGAGTCCACAAATGCAATGCTGAGGGATGAAAGAGAATATCCTATCGTTGCCCTATTAAATCATATCAATCGTACATTTGGCGAAAAATTCCATGTGAGAGCTACGGAGTTCCTCGAGGTTTCAACCATATGTGTCCCTTCAATTGAAGGAAAAATAAGATTCAACCTGGAGGAAGGGGGTAAGCTCGCAATTAGTCGAAAAGGTACGTATGGTTTCACCATCATCAGTCCAGGCCAGGGAGCAGAAGTCGATTTACTCAACAGAACTTGTACGTGCAGAGAGTATCAAATTGACTTAATACCCTGTAAACATGCTATGGCAGCTATCAGAATGCTGCGTCCAGACGACTATGGAGCGTGCGTCTATGACTTCACTTCTGCATATTACAAGTTAGAGTCATATATGCTTGCCTATGCAGAACCGATCAATGCTGTTCCGCCGGAAGAATTTTGGAATGTTCCTCCTGAGCTGCTTGAGAGACGAATATTGCCTCCTTTCATCGACGTGGGTAAGGGTAGACGAAGGAAAAAGCGGATACCATCAGTTGGTGAAGTATTTTCAAGTAGGAGAAACAAATGTAGCATCTGCAAAAGGTCAGGCCACAAAAGAACTACTTGCCCGAAACGAGTGGATAGTGGACAATCCTCCCAAACTCAAAGTGTTGCTTTTTGAATTTTAATCTTGACAATTTTATATATTTTTATATTTGAACTTTTAACTTAATGTTCCGAGCATTTATCAATGGCGTTCCAAATTCCTGTCATTTTTGTAGTATATAATTCAAATTGATCATCATACAGATGTTCTAATACTGCAAACGGGATGTTCAGTATAATGCAATAGTCATGCTGATTGATCAAGCGAAGGGTTGCCTCGTGCAATTAAAAGGTGTGAAAGCATCCCCCAACCTGCATACGAAAAAGGCATTAATTAATCCAGATACATCACCTAGAGAGTAGTGAACGACTTTTCAATGTTCATATCACGCCTTTTGGTGTTTTTTATGTTTTTTATCATCTATAAATACAAACATTTACTTGTCCCTCCATACACACAATTATCCTCCTACTTGAATTAGCAAAATTTCTTCATAGACAACAAATACAAATGGAAAATAGCCAAAACGAAATTGTCGCTAATGGCCACTATGCCCCAGCCGACGAACCTGACCATAACGAATATTATGGAAACATCGCCTGGGATATTGCCGGTATACAAACTGACATCACTGCAATCAACCATTCTGTGGACCGCTTATCTGCTGATGTATGGAGCATAAGGCAAGTGTTAGTTCAGCGCTTGGAGCGTATTGAACGAATGCTTTTGGGACTCCTTATCCATCAAGGGATGAATCCGGAGCAGTTTGTTACTCCTCCAAATTCTCCCAATGCTGACAACTAGAACTCTTATTTAAGCATTATATCTAGTACTAGTACTTTTGTCTAAGCATTATATCTAGTACTTTTGTCAAGCAATATGTGAAGTACTTTTGTACATGTATTTTGTTCCCTTAAGTATGAATGAAAATTATCAGATTATGTGTTAAGTTGATAATACTTCCACTACGTAAGTGAACGCCTAAACTTCATCAGCAACTTGAAACATTCTAACCCACGTTCCAAGCACCGTATGAAGATGTTTGACATCGATATTAACGTAAACATGCTAGCATATATTTTAACAACTCCCATCTAAAATGCATCAGCAAGTTGAAACATGCTAACAAAAGTTCTGAGCACAGTATGAAGATGTTTGACATAGCAGAAGGAGTTTGGCCTTAAAATTGTTATTAACACAAACATGCAAAAGCCGCTATTTGTACAACAACAACAACAGTACACAGCACTATTTTGGGAGATTTGACGAAAAAATCAACAAAAAGCAGAGATTTTCACGAGAATTTCAGTCCAGAACCAGAAAGAAGGGGTAAAAACCCTAGCTTTATCGAAATAGGCAAATAGCAAAACAATAAACCCCGATTCACTTGAAAACATCAATACAGTAAAAAATTTACCTTTAGATGTTGCCGGAGAACATTATGTAGATGCCCGGAGACGAAATAGAAGACTCGAGAAGAGGACTCGAGAAGTGTGTAAGAGAAGAAAGGCGCGGGTGTTCGATGTTTGAAATGATTGAATTGATAAGACTGATCAGCCGCATTTTTAATTAAAACTTCACTTTTGGGGTTGTCATAATTGCCATTAAGGCCCCACCTTTTTGTTTGTTCCGATTTCCACGCGCGTCCCATTTTTGTATAAAATCCCATTTTTCTTTTTTGAGATATTAGAACGTTCTTCTGAACGTGCCAAACATAATAATCAATTAGGTAGTTCGTTAAAAATGAAACTCGTTTGCTCAAAATAAAAAGTACCTTTTACACGTTCAAAACATATCAAATGATGTTTGAACCCTAACCCTAACCCTGAACCCCAAAACATAACCCTAACCCTAACCCCAAACAGCAAAAATTCCTAACATTTAGAGAACATTCATTCTCGTGTTCTGAACCTTTTTTGAAACGTTCTTGAACGTCTCTAGTCTGTTCTGGATCTTTATACTGATGTTGTTTTTGTACCGTTGAGGATTAGTTGATAAATACTAATATAAGGATCATTTAAAATGCATAAACAATGAAGAGTAGTTTAGTAAGATTCCAAAACATGCTATGTGTAAGTAAACCAAAATATATGTCGTTAATTATACCAAAATGTAATTATTAGGTTGTTTGGATAAGGAGTGTAGGGTTGATTCTAGATCAATTAACAATTTTAAACATTAAGAAGTGTATTATAACGAATTGTAGAATAGATTGGACGTTATATCACTAGATAGACACATTAGTAATCTATTTGCTGATTTTGCAATCTATGTGTAGCTCAATTACAGGCATTCTTCGTGTATCTACAACAACTAAGACTTCAAATCATACAAGTATTGATTGTAATACTCAATACTAAGTGTATTTAAGGTGACTACATCAATAGTATGTCTATTGGAAGTGTTTACTCATAAAAGATCTACTAGAGTATACTCATTTATATCTATTGAAAGCGATTACTTAGTTATATCAAATGAAACACTTACTAAGTTATTGAGTATTTCATTAGATGTTGTTCTAACTAATGGATAATCTATATAATGATGACTTAACCTTAAATATAAAGACTTATTAATCTTTTCATGTTATATAGTTTCTTATTACAACCAGATTAAAGGTTGGAAGACTACATATTAAATTAGGCACCTACTATGAACTGAACATATAAACCCACGTTCGTAACTTAAATTAGATGTCTATTGGTGTTTGTAGTACTAATACAACGGATACATTTGTTTATAGATATTAGAACAATCTCTTCTACGTGCCAAACATGGTTTTCTAATGCTAGAAAAAATTGGAGCAACCCGTTTTAAATACGTGGAGCGACCTGCTCCACACAACTATTATCTTATAACACGTGGAATAACCCCAACCATTCAATTAATTAGGTCTTTTCCCATTATTGTTATAAGTTATCCCTAGGGACCCCCTTTACCTCGTCTTCTTCTTAACTCAACCATGTCTCATCAAGGATCAACTTGTTCTCCCAGCTCCTCTCAAAATCGTCGATGTTGGTGTGGCTTACCTGCGATACAATTCACGGCGGGCACACAGTCGAATGCTGGACGAAAATTTTGCAAGTGTCCCCGCAAGGGTATTAGCAATTGCGGATTTTGGGAATGGTGTGACGAGGAGTATCCCCAGCCTACCACATTGGTTTTAAACAAGTTGAAAATTTCACTTGATGAAGTTTGTGAAGAAAGGGCCAATTTGCTGAAGGAAGTTGACAAATTAGGGGCTTGTAATACTACAAATTTATTGAAGATCAGTAAGTTAGAGGCTAAATTGCAACGGTGGAAGATGTATTTCTTATTGTCTTGGGCAGCTTTTTTGGGTTTCATTGTAGCTAGGTTTATTTGATACCAGTTGCTGTTCATCGAGTACTACTGAGATCTATATATTTGAACGTTTAAGTTATTGTTTCGAGCATTTATCAATGGCGTTCCAAATTCCTATTATTTTTGTAGTATATAAATCAAATTAATCATCATACGGATGTTCTAATACTGCAAACGGGATGTTCATTGTAATGCAAAACAACATTCATAAATATTCAAAACATGCTAGATTGTACTGAAAATTAAAGGACAACAGTTCTAAACACGACATTCAAGTCATATAGAAAATCTTCTTAAATGACTACACTTGAAATAGTTCTTCATTTCACATGCGTTCCGCTGGAGGCCGTGGTGGTGAAGAGTAGTTTTGGGGGTCAATCTCGAGTGCAGCTTGAATACCACGAAGCATACGCTTAATAAGATTGATATCCTCACGGAATTCATCGAACCTAATTCTTAATCGCTCCACTTGATCCTCCACATTTCCTATATATACTGCAAACTGATCAACATCTGAGGTCAGATCTGCGATATCTTCACGGACATGATCGATTTCAGTGAACCTACTAGTACTTGGAACTCCACTATCATGTTCTGGTGCTCTTGGTTGCCTTACTCTGCGAGACATTGTTTTTGTTTCGCCTTGTTGTTGTTGTGCAGACATTTAACATTTATAGAAGGCTTGGTGCCTTTTCGGTTGCATATGTGATGATTTAAAGAGGCGCATATTCGCATTGAATGGTTGGGGTTAGTACACGTGTTTTAACTGTGACCAGGGGTTCCTAATCCTTCCCGCGGAAGTCAGAACATCTTCATGGCGATACGAATCATCATATACTCGTTCCATTAGTCTATTGGTTTTTGACGTTTATAATTCAAATTGATCTTCATGTTTGAAAATTATTTATAGCCTTCCAGTAGACTATTACGACTGTTGGTATTTTTTAAACTACTCATCATTATACACTTAACGGCTATCCCCTTTAATTCAAATCTGAAGCAAAGCAACGAAGCGTCACTTCAAAAATTTAAAAAAATATATAACGGCTAGTGTTTTGGATAAAACACACTTAAGTCGGTTACCTATTTTTCTCCTATAAATACTCGATCAAACCATTCAAATTCAAAAATAAAAATGGTTCGCCGACCTTCCTCCTCAATAGTTGCTACTGCTGCAAGAACAGGAGCAACAAATACAAGAGCATCCACGTCAAGAGTACCAAAAACGACAAAGGGAGCAACCTTGAAACAAGAAGGAAGAGGTGAAGCCAAGCAAAAAGAAGGAAGAACGGGAAGAGGGTCAGCCAAACAAAACGAAGGAAGAACGGGAAGAAGTGAAGCCAAGCAAAATGAAGGAAAAACGGGAAGAGGGTCACCCATGCAAAAAGAAGGAAGAAAGGGAAGAGGACCAGCCAAGCAAAAAGAAGAAAAACCGGGAAGAGGATCAGCCAAGCTAATAGGAGGAAGAAAAAGTCGAAACACATCTGCAGAACGACAAGAACGTGCAAATGATATTTTGGAACAACTTCGTGCTGAAGTTTGGGGTTGGAAGTTCAAATTTGAGGAATTCTTCGAATACTACAATAGGGACGTCAAAAAGATGTTGAAAGAAATAAAGAGGATAAAGAACATGCTCCAGATAGCAACCTTGAATCAAGAAAGGACTGCATCGCGTTGAAGTGAAAACGCATATTATTGACCAGGATGTTAATATGACTGTTTACTAAGTAATGTCTTAAATGCTAATATAATTAGCATACTTTTGTAAAGCGCTGAATCTTTGAACGATCAAGAATGTTTTTGCCTGGTTCTTGATTATCAATGTATAAAGTAACTTTAACGTTTAGAACATCTGTTGTTGTTTCCCTATTTACTAGATATTGAACATCAAATAACCATTAAGTTAAAAACTATTTGAACGTACAAAATAATGTTCCGAAAATAACTAATGCTGTTCCTATAGTCTATAATTTTTAATATTGTTAAGTCGATCTTATCATAATACAGATGTTCTAATTATGTAAACTCGATGTTCAGTGTAATGCAAAACAATAGTCATCATTTGCCATATATACGCATCAAAAATGGGTAATCATCCATATATTACACCCATCAAAAACAAAAACATAATTATCCAAATTTTACAACCCATACTAAGGGACTAATTTGCCATGGAATATGTCCACAGCAAATTTAACTAGACAGTCTTCTATCACATTGTCACAAAGATATTCCATCGGGGTGTTGGACAGCAAATGTTCGAGGAACATGATGGCATACGCTCCACATGCAGTACCAGTCAAATTCCTTGGAAGGCCTTGGATGCGCTCGTACGGCCACATTTCCATAGATTGGATTTCAGGAGGGAGGTGGTTGAATTTCCCCGACTGCCGGATGTATATTGGGAACATGTACATAATTGGCCCCATTATTGAATCAAAGCGGTCTTCATTGTACAACCCAATGTTGCAGTCGTAGACATCGATCCTTGCCTCCTCTAAATAAAAGACGCATGTAACATAATGCGTGCTTTCAATGTTATACACGGCAAAGAGTCTTTTCACACCATCCCACTTCCTTCCACCCGGATATGGAGACTTACCTCTGGCATAATCAAGGAATGTATCCTCAAACTTATATGCTGCTAGGTATTTGTCAAGGCCGACACCAAACCCCCTTGCCTCCTCTTCAGCCGCACCGTATCGAACGCACATGTTGGTCAAGAATGAAAGATCGAGGATGAGATCAGAGCTATCATAATGCCGGGGGTAAGCCTTATGCCTCACACGCATCAAGGCCAAGTACTCATCCATAAACTGCAGAATAAAACAAATTAGAAGTTGTGAATAAAACTATGCCGACACATACTATTGTATGTTTGGACCAGCAAGTCGAATGTTCAACGAACATAGGACCATCAGGTTCCGAGCGGAGAAACAAATGTTCGTTCTTCGATAAAAACCAAACACTGACAAAACAATAGAAGTAAAGAGATGCACTTACGCTATCCCACATCCACTCTTTCACGTCCAGGAAGTCCAGAAAATCCAAGTAATTAAAATCGTGACACAGGAAGGCAGTCTTTTGTTCCTTCTTCTCCTCCAAGAAAGCGTCAAATTCAGCTTTCTTGTGAATGTCGAGTGCCTTGTACAGTGTCACTGGCAATCTCCCGAGATTTTGGAGCCTGACTTGAGCTCTCTCTCTAAATTTCCAAAAAAACAAAATATAAATGTTTGAAAAATTTTTATAAATTTAATAGAAGAACGTCCCTTTTATGTTCAACGATTCTAATTGGATGTTTTACTAACCTTGCCATTCTGGCAGCAGTCATTTTCTTCTTTCCTTTGTTCTTCTTTGCCTGGAGCATCTTGGACAACAAAATATTCCTCTTTGGTCGCTGCTGCTGCTGCTTCTTCTTTGACGACGACGCTACTAAATTAGCAAGGGACAGCTGGATCGCATCAAGCTTCTGATCCAGTCCCTGTCGCCATTGAAGGCAGTCGTGACACTTGCAACTGCAGACACTAGGCTCCACATTCTCCTGTTCTCTCCTCCTAGAGCTTTCTCCAACTTCGAACAAACCCCTACCACTAAAAAGCCCACCAGTAAAACGACCAGCCCTACCACCAATCTCATCACCAACTTGTGTTTCACATCTGCCAACACCTCCACTAACAAATTCTTCACCAACCTTTCCTTCATCAATTACCTCTCTTGGAGGGGTCCTGGGGCAATTCCTAAAAACTGTCACTCGATCACCACCAACGATCGAGCTGGCCCCCTCCAATATCACAACAAGGTGATCAATTACCTCGTCGGCCCCATCAACAAACGGCTCAATATTCTGAAAAGTTTCATCTTCCCTCTCTGCATCGATAGGGTCAATAAAAGGGTGCACCACCTACATACCATAAAAGAGTGTTCAGAACATCATTATTACTGTTCGACATTTAACACCATTAAAAATGAAACATCATATCTGTCGTGATCGAACATCTGAAAAGACGTTCTTAACATTAACAGCAATGATTATAACGACATTGCAGATGTTCCAACATTTAGAAAATTGTAGGTAAAGTACTTACAGGCTTTGCAACATTCTCAAACAGCCTTAGGGAGTCTCTTTCATTCTTTTCAGTGATCCACCTGTGCATCCTTGGCATGCTCCTCTCCTTGGGAAAATCCCTGGGACGAAGCGAAGGTATTGCTTCAAATACCCAACCCACAAATGCCCAAGGAAACCCATAAAGATTGTAATTTGGCCCGTCCTTGGCCTTGCTAGCTGCACGATCAGCCATGGGCTTCGTCAGGTACTCAATGGTCAGCTCGAAGCTTTTCCGCCCCCAAGGATACTTGGCAAATTCATTAGGAAGGTATGCAAGACAGACCAGTAATTCCTCAATACCAGCTTTTTTGTCCTTGGCGCACAATATTGAGTGAACAAACCAAGCCATGGCAAGCCCAAACTTGTACCGTTCAGGAACTTCCTCATTTTCTATCAAACTCAGCAACCGGGAAGCAGTTACTGCTCTTGCTTTCCCATCCTCCCACGCCGTTGAGATATACTCCCACATCTCCCTGCCCCTCTCTTTGATCGCAGCCTCCCATTGGACACTTGGATAGGCTTGGCATCTCAGCTTTGTCATCAAAGCAAACTCTTGGAGGCCAAAACGAACAGGCACTCCATTGAAATTGAACCAAGCTTCTTTTTCTTTATTGCACAAAACTCTTCTTAGCAGAATATTGTGCACCAACCTGGTTGGAAACGATGGCTCCTCCGGCAAGTCCAAGAAATGGCCAAAGATACTGTTTTTGAACTTGTCATACAAACCACTTGTACGCAGCACAATCCTGAACTCACGCATTCGTCCAATAAGCGACGAGCGGACAGTTATCTTGGATTGAAAATGCTCATGCTCATCCAAGTAAGTCTTCAGCACCATTGGTGGAATGACACTGGTGACGTACTCAGGCTGCACGAACTCAGGCTGCACAATGTTTTGAAATTTGTTAGTTTAAGGAATCACCAGGGTAGTAAGAACATAATATCAGATGCATGAAACATCCCTTGAGATGTTCCAAGGAACTACAAGAAAATACTTCGAACATAGTTAAGATTGATCTGATCATGCACGCGAGTGTTCTCAAATCACATAAAAAATATTGAACATTCTACTGTAAAGTGACGAACAACTTTATGTATGTTCTCAACTATACCTCTCTAGGTGGCTCTGCAGAATCAGCTCCCACGTCGTCTACGAACTGACGTTCTCCTTCGCATCTCTCACCCTCTTCTTCTTCCCTACCATTCCTACCTCCTTCACCAGCTTGAACATCTACTATCTCTATAACTTCATGTACATCATCTACTTCTTCTACATTTGCAACTCCTTCAAATTCCCCTGCAAGATTATTTACCAACCTTCCCACCTCCTCTTCTTCTTCCACATTTAAAAGGCTCTCTTTTTTGTTTCCATCTTCATCCCAGTCATCATCACCAAACAGCGCTTCTATTTCTTCTGATAGATTACCATCTTCCGGCAGCTGTGGCCCAACATTTACATCATAGTCTAGGGACCCCTCCTCTTCGTCCTCCAATATTAGTCTCCTCTTCATAGGAGGCTGTTTACTAGGAGGAGTAGTCTCCTTCCTCTTAATTCCCCGCTTATAAGCCATTGTAGCTGCAAATCACAAGTACATTCATCAATTAAAGATGTACAAGCATGCAAGTAGAGTCATCATTAAACGTTATCATCCTCTCGCACGGTCGGAGCACTGTCTCAAATGTTTTAGAACTTTAAACATGCATGCACAAACATAAACATGCAAAATCTTGACTATATGTACATTTTTTCAACCTTTAGCATATTTATTTTATAAAACCCTAATTTATTTTAACAAAAACCATCTAAAATGCATCACCAACTTCAAACATCCCATCACACGTTTAGAACACTGTCCCACGACGTTTGACTCTGCGAAGGAGTATGCGTACAACATTTTTTCAACCTTTAGCCTATTTATTTTTAAAAACCCTAATTTATTTTAACAAAAATCATCTAAAATACATCACCAACTTCAAACATCGTATCACACGTTTAGAACACTGTCTCACAATGTTTCAGTCTTCGAAGGAGTATGCTCTTAACATAGTAATATAACATAAACATGCAAAACTTCACTATTTGTACAAGAACATAGCACTATTTGACGAAAAAATCAACAAAAATAAAGATTTTCACAAGAACTTTCTCAGTACTGTAAAAAGGCGTAAAAATCATAGTTTTTTCAAAATAGCAAAATAGCAAAGAAAAAACCCGATTCACTTGAAAAACATCGAGATTGTTCAAAATTTACCTTTAGATGTTACCGGAAAAATGTTTATGGTCGGCGACGATGATGTTTAGAGTTACTGTAGAAGAGACGAACTTGAGAACTGTGAAGAGTGTAAGAGAAGATTTTTTGGGGTTCGATGTTTTAAATCATTGCACTCAGTCCGTTCGGTTAGTTTTGTTGTTTCTAATATGGCCCATGGTTTAATGTTAAACGTGCGCGTTATTCGACGCTCCACGCGCGTCCCCTTTTATTAATTAAAGACTTGAGAGGGTCTTTTGGCCCATTCTTCTCTAGTTTAACACATCTTTCTTGATCTTGGGATCATTTGCTTCTTCTTTTTCATTGTCTGCCTGCGCCCGAACAGATAGATACTTTTCTAGATATGTCTGTATGAAAAATCTAGTTATCCTTATTATGACAAGACTCTAGAATATCTCAATATTTCTTCTATCAAAGATACTATACTAGGTTATTCGAGAATATCTACATATCTATTCTATCCAAGATACTACACTATACTATTCTAGAAGATATAGGTATTGCTTCAAGTTACTGTTGGGATATAGTTTTGATGATTTACAAACACGAGAAACAACCAAAGAGTAGACCAGGTTCACAAGCTGGCTTTGAGTCAACGAATCACTTAGTACTAGTTGAAGTAGGAGAACTTGGGTGACTTGTTGCACACATGTTGATGTGTTTAGTTTTAGTCATATGAGGACTTAGAGTCGGCTAGACTCTAGTTGGAAGATAACCGCGTACAGTGTCAATTATAAAAGAAGTCTAGCCAAAGTAGGAATCTAATGCAAAAAGGGAAAGAGCAATAAAATAAGATCGTCTAGTTCTATTAGAAGATGATGGACGCTGACCTAACCCTACGTTCCCCACGTACATACTATTCACTGCTGCAACCTTTTTGTCATTCATTTTTAAGAGAAAGAAAGAAAAGGAAAATTCCTGAGAAGTGAGTGCGTTTACAGACATCAATCGAAGAACCAAGTTGAAAGGTAGTTCCTTTTAATTCATAGATTATTAGTCATTTTAAGGCTATTGAATTAGTACTTTGCTAATTCAATTTTGTTAAAATATTTTGTTAGGACATATTGTAACAATCTGGGTAGTTCGGTTGGGCTAGCAATTAGTCAGATTACACTAGGGGCTAGGGTATTAGTCCTTGGTTATTGGTGTGTAATCTAAATTTGCTCGTGTGCTAGTGAAGTATTTCAAAAATTCAGATTTGGGTCGTGGCTTTTGCTACCTTGAGAAAGGAGATTTTCTATATAAATATCGTCTGCAAGTTTATTTTCCACCGATTGATTGTGATTGTGAGTAATCAAAAACTTGTGATAGACACTATTCATCCCCCTTTATCATTCTAGGGGCCAAATGCAATAATTGCTAAACTAGGCTATTCCATAAAATTTTTGTTAAAAAACATAAATAAAAAAATAAAAAATAAAAACTTTACTTTGTTTTCACACTCCCCTTAATATGATATTTTGGAAACTACTCCAAGCTTGTCACAGAAGAACTCGTACGAAGCCTTCAGAAGTGACTTAGTGAAAATATCACTAATATTCTCCTAACTCTGCACTTCCAACATATCTATAGTACCATCAAGAACTTTTTCTCGAATAAAGTGATATATTATCAAGAACATATCTATACTGATGGCACTTTGATTGTCCCTAAATGGAATACTGATGGCACTTTGATTGTCTCTACATATTATCCGCCAGCTTGATGACACTTTGATTGTCTCTAAATATTACTGTTGGCTTTGATTAGGGGAGATTAGGAAACAATCAGGCTAGTGATTTTTATCAAAATGTAAGGATTAAGGAATGAATGGGGGATCTGATGGAGAGAGAGATCAGTGATTATACTGTAGGGAGAGATTTAGGGAACATACCTACTTTGAATTGTGTCTAGGTTCGAAGGAAAATTTTGATATAAGAATATATAAAATATTTTAAAATGGTAGAGATCTTGTGAAAAAGATTGAGGAATAATTTGAATTCAAAAAATTCAAATTTAAGTTACTATGAGGAAAGAATTTTAATAGGACTGATATTTAATTTAAAGGCGCTGATAATAATAAAAATACAGATATATACTATATAAAATAACAAAAAATGTACATACAACAACAATTGGAATGTCAAATAAAATTAATTAAGTATAGATAACTATAAATAATTACTAAATGTTATTTATACAGTAAATTGTATAAATAACCACAATTTTAAAATAGCGTACATGATGCAAATTACGTAATGTAATCACAATTAAGTATATATTGTGTAAATAGGGAATAACACAGATAAATGCATGCTTCTAATACAAATTCACTCAAACAGTCAACAATACACTTTTAAGTTAAATATAGCTAATTATATAGAGAATGAGGGAAAAAATTGGGTGTAAACATGTATTATCCTCCTTATCACTTGCAACATCGTTTCCCATAATGTTAAATTCATTTGTTGGATCATCTTTAAATTTAGGCTCAGATTTAGAGCCTTAATCATTATCGTCACTGCCCTCATCTTGATAAACTCTTTGAATAGCACCATCACTTTCTTCACCCTCGATATCTTCATCCTCAAGTTACTCAGCCTCCTTAACCATCTGAGAATTTGGCAGGACCTCCTGCTGCGATGTGTTGAGTGCAGCAGGTGTAAGAGGCGCAGCACTACCGTTGCATTATTTTTTATGGTTGAATCTGTTGCGTCAGCAGTAACAGTTGCAACGACTTCTGAAATCGGTGTGTGTGGGGCAGCACCTTGCTTCACATGCTCCCTCCCTCCATCCTTTTTATCCTTCCAAACTTGATTTACCCACTCGTTAGTTGATTTAGGATTTGTACCAGCTGCTTTTCCATGACTTTTCCTATTTGATCTTGGGCCTGCACCAGTAGGAGTCCCTTCCTCACCTGTTTGTTACTTGCTGCATCTTGCACGTGTCTATCAATATTTTCCTCCATGTCCCAATCTACTTGTAACGATGAAACTGATTTCCTTGCCCATTTTTCTCATTCCCAGTATGTACTAAAGCCAAATGATTATTTGGCTTCACTACATCATTCTTTTACAACACAATTTTGCATTATTCTTGAGTTTGCCCCTTTCTTGCTTTCTTAGTCCTTGCAATATTCCAATCTTATCCTTTATTCACACTACCTACTACCTTTCCACTAGTTAAAACATGCAAAGTAAGTGCTGGAAGAGCATGTGTAGTGTTATCAATAGTGACAATTTCCTCAGGACTATCCTTTATTTTAGGCTCCTTCCATAACTCAGGATGCATGACTTTACAAGTTGATAAGAAGTAGGAAGATAATCATACTTGACTTCAACCCAAGTTGAAATAACTTCACCCGTATCATCATCTTCTTCATTAATCAAAATCTTAGTAGGATGCTTTTCCAATAATCAAGCTCCACCTTCACCCTAGCACAACTAGGTCTTGTTTTGTTCAATGTAGTCGTATCCACCTTCAATAGAATATATACCCACTGCTGAAGCAATAAAAAAGTAAACTTTTTTGCAGAAAAGTTAGGGGGAAGATTTGGACAACTAATCCAAGCAAGCGCCATTGAAGTTGCTTCATCGGGCTTCCAATGTCTTGTCCACCTCAACGATCTTATTGGATATGATCCCCCTCTAAACTTGATCATATATGCGGGTGTTGATAAAAAGTTAACAAAATCTTCAAGAAACGTTAACCTAATCAACACGCAGTGATTATTTAAATAACCGATATCCTATGAAGGCTGTATAAGAGGTTAATAATTGGCTCTTCTATCTATGCTCAAGTAGCAATAGGTAGAGACTCTTCATCAGTTTTCTTTGCAAGTAATTTTGGCAGAAACGTAGAACTGCTATCACAAACAACATGAAGAATATAGAATTTTATTGATAAACGATGTGGTACAATTCTGTTTATCCCTTGATTCTTCCCTGTGATTTGTTATCCGTAATTCGATGGTATTAGCAGCGTATTTCTCGAACGTTGCACGATTTACATATCCTTGATGTATTTGATAATCAAGAAGTATGTAGCTCCACTCCATTGGGATTTTGAATATTACTAGAACTTGAGAAAGACATATTTGACATGTCTTTTGATCTCTTTTTTAATATCCCAAGTGTTTATGGAATTTCTGAGATACATTTGCTAGAGAATATGGACCCCTTTTTACAGGAGTGAGTTAGAGTTTGGTGGAGTAGCCTCCAAGTAACCGTAAAGGCTTATCTTGTAGAAGCCCTAATTTTCACAAAATTTCAATATCTACAAATGTCCCCTACTTCAAGTTTTGTTGGAGTGTAGAATTGCCGAAACTTGAAGTACAGTTTGATCTTATGTTGACCATGCATGCCAAACTTCGTCCAATCGAGAACATGAGATATTGCCCCAACTAATGTTGAAATTGTAGTCTTCGCTTTGAGAGAGAAAGAGATAAAAGACAGAATTAGACCCACCGGGCATGCCAAGTTGTTTGCAAGTAGTTTTAGCAGAAAGTAAACTGCAGTTAACATGAAGAATATAGGATTTTATTGATAAACGATGCGGTACAATTTTGTTTATCCCTTGATTCTCCCCTCTGATTTGTTATCCGTAATTCGATGGCATTATTGGTGTATCTCTCAAGCGTAGGATGACTTGCATCTCCTTGATGTATTTGATGATCAAGAAGTATGCAGCTGCACTCCATTGAGATTTTGAATATTGCTAGAACTTGAGAAAGACATATTTGACATGTCTTTTGATCTCTTTTTGAATATCCCAAGTTTATATGGGGTTTCTGAGATGCGTTTGCTAGAGAATATGGACCTATTTTTATATGAGTGAGTTAGTGTTTGGTAGAATAGCCTCCAAGTAACCCTAATAAGCTTATCTTGTAGAAGCCTTGATTTCTACAAAATTTCAATGCGTATAACTTTCATATGTGATATCAATATTGATTATCATAAATATTTCAATATTTGTATATAAAATTTATTTCATACAAAATATTATTACACAATATTTAAGTATGGATGTTATAGAGATGTAATTTTATAAAGAGTATACCGCTATAATGAATGTCACTTGTTTTTATAGGTAGAATGCAGGTAAAATATAACATGAAAAATTGGTTCTGAAGAAAATTAGACCATTATATTGCAATACTATTATAACAAATGACATTTATAACGAAGTTTTACTATAGTGATCCCAAGTGGATAATGGTTAATGAATTACACTTTCACGTAAATTCAATCCTGAATTATGTCGTAAATCTCTATGTGCTTTGATGTCTTCCAGAGAGGTTAGGGGGGGGGGAATATTGGGGCTGGACAAATTAATGTATCGCGGAGATCATCGAGATTACAAGGTTGGTAAACATTATTTGAGCTTTAAGCTCGTCATTTCATGCACCATTATAGTTGCTTATACATTGGAGTTCGCTATTACTTGTAGCTGTTACATATATATATTGATAGCCAAGCGGAAATAGTTGTTTCTCTTTATATCCTGTTGTTAAGACTGTTTATTTGTGTAATTCAGTTGTTCAGTTTAAATGTTGCATAACCTTTTTGTTGGTTGAGTCCAGTGGCTTATATTATAATCATCCTTGAACCCATCGTCACTGGCTGCAGATGGTTTTCTCCTGGTTGTGTTTTTCTATTTGTCAATTTTATTTTATGATGCGGTCACTTCTCTGAGGCGCTGATCTTATTATTATGCTAGTCCTGGCAATGCTGCTTGTATTGGGCAAAAACTGACGTGCTCGGATAGCATCTCGGCATGACAAACTGAAGGGAAATCGAACCGATGTTTCGAAGGATGAAGGACGAAGTGAACAACTAAACTACCGAAGTCGAACATCGATGTCGCCACCAAAGGCGAGCCGCAAGCTGAGCTTCGGTGACATTGACTTCGGTTGAACGGCCCACCGAGGTCACACACTTGTACCTCGGTGAAGCGCCTCGGTTCAAGCGGCTTTGCAGCCTACTACTTCAGCCCACTATCTCCATTAATGAGCATTCAGAACGTGGGTTAGAGCACTACCAAACATGGAAAACGTGGGCTAGGCTTTTGAATTTATAAATAGCACTTCATTTTGTATTGTAGGCATTCAGAATACATACAGAAATTCTGCCAAATTTTGTACTCACTACGATATATTAAAATCAAGTTATTTTCTCGCATTTTACGCTTATTTCTTGCATTTTCCTGACTTTGATACAGTGGTTTGCTTATACTCTAACCCAAATTCGATTTGTGATCTTAAACCGATTTAGGCCTATACAAATTGGCGTCGTCTGTGGGGATATAAGCAGAAATGCTTTGTTCCAAAGTTCAACATTCTTTTTTCGTTAAAGCCCATAATTTTTCGACAACGATATGGCTGACAGCAGTGGAAATCTTAACGAACAGACTGACGTTCCGTCGAAGCACCTGTCTACGTGAAACGACCTCCGTCAGTCATTTCGGAAGTTAGGACTCCGATTGGCGTGCCGCTAATTTTAAAATGTTCATAATATCTATTAGGACCTCTCTGTAAAATTTGAGCAAGATCAGACCTCGTTTGGTAGGCATCGGAAGAAGGTTTCAGTTTTTATTGGCGATAAATATTAAAAAGAGATTTTCGAGCTCGGTTTTGCCGAACGAGCTCCGAATCGAAATCTGAAAGTGTTGTTAGGTTCATATGTGTATTTGTAACTTTTTTGATTTTTCGAAAGTGAATTTCGATGTTGTTCGGCTAGTTTCCGCTAAAATGCCGAAAGTTAAATAATTTGACCTTTTACCTTTAAATTCGCATCTTGAGTTTCGGGAGTCGGACTTGAGATCCGTCTTCGGGAGTATGTTACATATATTTTGTATAACTTACTTGAAAAATTTGGGATCATTTCGACTTCTCTAGGGTTCCATTTCAATTTTAATCGTCATAGCGAATTTATTATTAAAAAAAGATAATAATTAAAAAAATTGGAAAAAGTTGGTGGCTTAGGGGATTTAATCCCCTAGCACAGTGACTTCGATACATATCAGAAACATTACAAAAACGCACAGAAAGAAAAAATTAGAAAAGAGAGAGGGAAAAAGGGAAAAAGGAGTGGAAAAATAGTGGAATTTTTACCCCAAATCTTCAGGTAATGATGTTAACTCATTATCTTAGCTTATTACGTGTGTTTGAATATATTTTTACGGTAAAAATAAGGATATTAGACATCGCCCTAATGGCGTAAATTGATAGTTTAAAGGGTCAATTGGATCCCGATGATGGAAATGATTATATATTCGTACTCAGTGAGTTATGGGCAACATATGAATATAATTTATTTAGGGTTTGGTTATGGAACTTTGAACCATGTATATAGGTCTGGCCTGCGTATTGCGTATGCAAATAGGGTATCAGGTTCCTACCTGGATTACCCTAAAATGTGAGGAATGAAGCCTTTAGCCTAATTTGACAAATTTTTCTGCTTATTGAATAGAGTGGGATCGTTTGGCAATGAAACCAAAGGATAAAGCGGTTATTGATTAGCAGAGCTAACTTTTGGAAGAGGTAAGTGTTTATATCCATTTCTTTGGAGGCACCTGGCCTCGTGGATTTTCTACCACGTATTCCTTACGTGTGTAGCTGCCGATAGGCGTACTCATTACGCCTTAGCTTTAGATTTACATTGTATATTATATGTTATGTCCTATTGCTGGTATTGCATTGAGGATCTGAGCATTGTACCCTGGCTGTAAGTTGGCATATACTTCCCAGTTGGCAATGAGAGTCCCGCACCGACGAAGGGTCATTATTGCATATACTTCCCGGTTGGCGATGAGAGTCCCGCACCGGCGAAGGGTCATTATTGCATATACTTCCCGGTTGGTGATGAGAGTCCCGCACCGGTGAAGAGTCATCATTACATATACTTCCCGGTAATCGATGAGAGTCCCGAGCCGGTGAAGGGTCATTATTGCATATATCTTCTGGTAGACGATGAGAGTCTCGCGCCGGAGATAGGTATCAAGAGTATGTGACTGCATTGCATCATGCCGCATTCATCCCATCTCATTGCACCGCATACTGACTATTGTGTGTATTATATTGTGTTT
Organism: Petunia x hybrida; assembly: GCA_037355625.1. Classification (NCBI taxonomy): domain Eukaryota; kingdom Viridiplantae; phylum Streptophyta; class Magnoliopsida; order Solanales; family Solanaceae; genus Petunia; species Petunia x hybrida. The sequence continues at coordinate 166,460 of JBBBVM010000303.1, forward strand.
TATGTATGCGGTATGTACACCATGTTGTGGACATATTACAGTTTTCCTATATATTTCTGGCTAGTATTCTAAGTTGCGGGGATCGGGGTGCACGCCGAAATGGTATAAATATATGGATCGGGTTGCACATCGCAGCGGTATGAATATATGGATCGGGTTGCACGCCACAACAGGATGAATATATGGATCAGGTTGCATGCCGCAACAGGATGTATTTCTGATTGTTGATGTGTTCGGGATACCTATATGTTCTGGTTGTATTACGTTCCTGGTTATTGAATAGTTTGCGATTCCATATGTGTTTCTAATTATTATCTGGCTCTGCCTTTTCATAATTTAAATAAGAGAAATCTGGTTTATTTGTTTCTTTTCTCCCTGGCTAGCTATCCTATTCTTTGAGGTGGCTAGTCTGCCCCACTTATTGAGTCCTTTTGACTCACCCTTGTTTGTTGTTTGTTTCTTGTCTATCTATTTCGTTTCGGCAGGTTCGCTCTAGGATTGAGTTCGCAACGTTGTGAAGGAGCGTAGACGACTTCAGCTGTCAGGGTGAGCCAGCTTTTATTTCGGATGGCCACCAGTTTATTGGTTATCATTTCAATTGCAGTTTGCTCCCTTCAGGAGGTATTTGTCTTCTTTTGTACTCTTAGATGTCTAGTCTGGATAGCCCTAAACCTAGTATGTTGGGTAGTTAGCTGTAATTTCTTTTGTACAGCTTAGAGGTATCAGTATGTCTGTGTTTTTGTTTTAAGTCTTGTCCTTATTTATTAATTGTTATATTTATTTTTCGAATTAAATTAGTAAGGGTTCGCCCGACAGGTCTAGGGGAGGATGTCGGGTGCCCGCACGGCCTAGTCGCATTCCGGGTCATGTCAGTTGATATCAGAGCCCGATTTAGAGTCTATCCAAACTAAGACAGTGTCTAGTAGAGTCTCGGTCATGGGTACGTAGACGTCCGTACTTATCTACGAGAGGCTATGATGGCATTTAGGAAGTTTCACTTCCTTCTTTTCTGATCGTGTGTCGGTCTTGGATTCAAAAGTATTTTCGTCAATTTGTTAATTCCTTCGCGGTAATTGTGAACCTTCAGCGACAAATCAGCAAACGGAAGGAGTTCAGGACGAAACAGTCTAGCCTGGGCTAGCACTGACTAAGCCTCTTTTTATTGTACTGACGACCTAGTTACGGAGGCCCCAGTTGAACGAGCTCATGATGGGTAAGGGAGCAGGGCCTTGTGGTTCCCTTGGCTCTCTACGATGCTTTTACGAGAATTTTGGCGACGCAGATACCGTAAGAACCTATTATTCGCTGGGCAGCCTATCAGGTTGCTGCATGTGCAGACGTTCGATCTCAAGGAGCTCCTTTTCTTGTTCTTAATATTGCTGCAGTAAATTATATTCCGAAGGTAGTATGTGTTGTACCTCTAATTGTTCTGACTTGTTAGCCAGCCGAGGTATCAGTTTGGTCCGAGTGTCCGAAGAGGTTGCATTATTTTACGCGGTTGAACCTTCCGATATTCTTAAGCAATGCATCAGATAAACCCCGTGAATTTTTTTAAAAAATAATGTCAGGGTATTTGTATCCTTCATGCTCTTGATTATATCGAGTGGTATGGTGTTGATTATTCTGCTTTCCAGTTTCAGGGTCCAGCCTTGAATTGGTGGGCCGCTCTTTTATTAGCTAACTTGGTTCGATTTTTCTTCTAGATTCGTGGAAAAGTTCCTTTCAAGGAGCAAGCGAGATTAAAAGTGTTGCCAGTTTGAGTGGATTGGACAGGGAAACCTGTCGGTTAGCCTGTTGGTGTTTCAGAATATGAGATTAAATTCTATAAAATAGCTGAATATGCATTAGAACTAGTCCATGAGCCTTTCGAGATATTCAAAGATTTATTGATGACCTTTCTCGTTCTTTGAGATCCCAGATGGCTCAAATAAATTGAGGTTGGGACTTCATTTGATATCGTTGTTGATATTGCTCAAAGGTATTAGGCATACCGTAAGTTAGAGGGGAAGAGTTAGAGCGGGAGAGCAAGAGATCTCGTGGCCCTAGTGGGCAACCATGGTACTTCATTTGGAGGTAAGTGTTCTGAATATTTTTGGAGGTCACCTTCCAGGTTATCTCAGCGTGTGTCACGTGATTCTGAGAGTGCGTCAGTAGTTCGTCAAGATCAGACCCAGTTTTTCTTTTTATAGCTATCAACATTCTATCCAGCTTCCATTTTCAGTGAAAAAGTGTTACCATTGTTGTGAGTCTGGTTATCGTTTGAGTAGTTTTTCCTTACTCCGGTAAGTAGGCAGTCGTCCTTTCTCTTGTCATCAGGCACCTGCACAGTCGCAGGGATTTCATTTAGATCTCAATCAGCCAGAGAAATGCCACCATCCAGTAGAGGTTGAGAGCGTGGTGGCAGTGGTTCTTCAGAAGGTGATTAGCAAGGTAGTGGCTCAGCTCAGCCGTAGAGGCAGTTTTATGAATTGCTTTTCTGGCGGGATGCTGAGGCATCCGATGTAGTAGACCTGTGTGTTTCTTCTTCCCTTATCTGTAAGTAAGATTTATCTTTCCGATCGATCTGGAAATAGTGTGTCTTATCATGTTTCGACGGTTTCCTTGGATATTGTCGTAATTAAGAATCGGTTGCGGTAGAGGGGTGAGTTTCTGATACGATTTATTCCTGGAATTTATGAGACCCTACTAGTTTATCTGATCTAAATATAAGAGATTTGACGGTGAGTATTGTTATTGCCTGCTTGGCATCCTGTTATGCCACCTTGTGTTATTATGTCAAGTCATTTTACCTCTGTCATCGGAAATCAGTATTGGTAGGATGATGGGATTCTTATTCGTCACCATCAGGAAGTGTCGTCATTTCTTCCGGTGTAAAGTGGCTAGTAAGTAATACTCGATCTATGTGTCTCCTCTTGGTTCGAGATTCTAGTAGAGTCATGTTATTCTATGAGCTTGTCTTAGTTATAAAAGGGTTTCTGGTAAATTGTCGGAGTTCCTTTTTATTGGGAGATTAAATTGGCATAGATGTTGTTCCATAAAGCTCATTCAATGTCTATTTCTTCAATTATGATTTTTGGGTTAGTGTGACTCGGAAGTAGTATAGCTCTGGGAGCCAAGCAAATAAAAAGATGAGCTTCTTGAAGCTCTAATTATTTCTATCCTCGATCCATTTCCATTTCTTCTTCGTCCGGCATTAGTGAGCTTGGGCGATTGGTAGCCTCTTGTGACATTCCCTGTGTTGAGCCAGAGTACGTGTTATTGTAGCCGGGTAAGCATATTATTGTTTTGGAAGCATATTATTGTTTTGGTCCAGTTGTCTCATCTTGTTATCCGTTTAACATGTTTATGTTATCAGTTTATCCGGGTATCCATTCCCATGTATAGTATAGTGTTGGTTCTGTTTTTGCGGATCATCCAGTTTCAGGGGAAACTCCGCCGAAATTTTTATATAGAAGTACCATCCATCGGGCGGTGGTGTTTACGGCAAAGGTATGGAGTTGTGAACTCGAGAGTTGCAGCTAGTTGGCAACTCGAAAGGGTAGTTTGGTAGTTTAGGTCTGCCTATGTTCAGCTTTTAGCTAGGTCTTCTTTAATCCAGCAGGTTGTGCGAGGATGACTATTTCTATTCAAATTAGTTGTATGAGTTTATGCTTTAAAAGGAGGAGTCTTCTTCTAATTGATACCGAATCATAATATTAAATCTCTAAGGCGTTGCTGAAGCGTAAGCTAATTCTTAGTTCCATCGACCTGTTCTATATTGAAAGGTATATCGAAGAGGTAATTATCGGCTGAATCATGTTAACCCATTCAAAGTTTCGTGTATCTTTGTTTCGAAAATATAAAACTCCTCACTCATGATTGAGAAAGGGTCGGCTTAGTCCGAATAAGTTGGGCTATGATGTTATCATATTATCCAAATATGTTTTATCCAAGAGTTGATGTGCGTGTTATAATTTTGATTCTGTAATCATGAGAAAAATTCCGTGGGATAGTTTATGAAGATCGTGCAAGTTCTTTTCTTATCTACGTGAATCTTGCGTTAGACTTAGGCTCGTTCGAGGACGAACGAGAGTTTAAGTGGAGGAGAATGAAACGACCTCCGTCAGTCATTTCGGAAGTTAGGACTCCGATTGGCGTGCCGTTAATTTTAAAATATTTGTAATATCTATTAGGACCTCTCTGTAAAATTTGAGCTAGATCAGACCTCGTTTGGTAGGCATCGGAAGAAGGTTTCAGTTTTTATTGGCGATAAATATTAAAAAGAGATTTTCGAGCTCGGTTTTGCCGAACGAGCTCCGAATCGAAATCCGAAAGCGTTGTTAGGTTCGTATGTGTATTTGTGACTTTTGTGATTTTTCGAAAGTGAATTTCGATGGTGTTCGGCTAGTTTCCGCTAAAATGCCGAAAGTTAAATAATTTGACCTTTTACCTTTAAATTCACATCTTGAGTTTCGGGAGTCGGATTTGAGATCCGTCTTCGGGAGTGTGTTACATATATTTTGTATAACTTACTTGAAAAATTTGGGATCATTTCGACTTCTCTAGGGTTCCATTTCAATTTTAATCGTCATAGCGAATTTATTATTAAAAAAAAGATAATAATTAAAAAAATTGGAAAAAGTTGGTGGCTTAGGGGATTTAATCCCCTAGCACAGTGACTTCGATACATATCAGAAACATTACAAAAACGCACAGAAAGAAAAAATTAGAAAAGAGAGAGGGAAAAAGGGAAAAAGGAGTGGAAAAATAGTGGAATTTTTACCCCAAATCTTCAGATAATGATGTTAACTCATTATCTTAGCTTATTACGTGTGTTTGAATATATTTTTACGGTAAAAATAAGGATATTAGACATCGCCCTAATGGCGTAAATTGATAGTTTAAAGGGTCAATTGGACCCCGATGATGGAAATGATTATATATTCGTACTCAGTGAGTTATGGGCAACATATAAATATAATTTATTTAGGGTTTGGTTATGGAACTTTGAACCCTGTATATAGGTCTGGCCTGCGTATTGCGTATGCAAATAGGGTATCAGGTTCCTACCTGGATTACCCTAAGATGTGAGGAATGAAGCCTTTAGCCTAATTTGACAAATTTTTCTGCTTATTGAATAGAATGGGATCGTTTGGCAATGAAACCAAAGGATAAAGCGGTTATTGATTAGTAGAGCTAACTTTTGGAAGAGGTAAGTGTTTATATCCATTTCTTTGGAGGCACCTGGCCTCATGGATTTTCTACCACGTATTCCTTACGTGTGTAGCTGCCGATAGGCGTACTCATTACGCCTTAGCTTTAGATTTACATTGTATATTATATGTTATGTCCTATTGCTGGTATTGCATTGAGGATCTGAGCATTGTACCCTGGCTGTAAGTTGGAATATACTTCCCGGTTGGCGATGAGAGTCCCGCACCGGCGAAGGGTCATTATTGCATATACTTCCCGGTTGGCGATGAGAGTCCCGCACCGGCGAAGGGTCATTATTGCATATACTTCCCGGTTGGCGATGAGAGTCCCGCACCGGCGAAGGGTCATTATTGCATATACTTCCCGATTGGTGATGAGAGTCTCGCACTGGTGAAGGGTCATCATTACATATACTTCCCGGTAATCGATGAGAGTCCCGAGCCGGTGAAGGGTCATTATTGCATATATCTTCTGGTAGACGATGAGAGTCCCGCGCCGGAGATAGGTATCAAGAGTATGTGACTGCATTGCATCATGCCGCATTCATCCCATCTCATTGCACCGCATACTGACTATTGTGTGTATTATATTGTGTTTTATGTATGCGGTATGTACACCATGTTGTGGACATATTACAGTTTGCCTATATATTTTTGGCTCGTATTCTAAGTTGCGGGGATCGGGGTGCACGCCGAAACAGTATAAATATATGGATCGGGTTGCACGTCGCAGCGGTATGAATATATGGATCGGGTTGCACGCCACAACAGGATGAATATATGGATCAGGTTGCATGCCGCAACAAGATGTATTTTTGATTGTTGATGTGTTCGGGATACCTATATGTTCTGGCTGTATTACGTTCCTGGTTATTGAATAGTTTGCGATTCCATACGTGTTTCTAATTATTATCTGGCTCTGCCTTTTCATAATTTAAATAAGAGAAATCTGGTTTATTTGTTTCTTTTCTCCCTGGCTAGCTATCCTATTCTTTGAGGTGGCTAGTCTGCCCCACTTATTGAGTCCTTTTGACTCACCCTTGTTTGTTGTTTGTTTCTTGTCTATCTATTTCGTTTCGGCAGGTTCGCTCTAGGATTGAGTTCGCCACGTTGTGAAGGAGCGTAGACGACTTCAGCTGTCAGGGTGAGCCAGCTTTTATTTCGGATGGCCACCAGTTTATTGGTTATCATTTCAGTTGCAGTTTGCTCCCTTCAGGAGGTATTTGTCTTCTTTTGTACTCTTAGATGTCTAGTCTGGATAGCCCTAAACCTAGTATGTTGGGTAGTTAGCTGTAATTTCTTTTGTACAGCTTAGAGGTATCAGTATGTCTGTGTTTTTGTTTTAAGTCTTGTCCTTATTTATGAATTGTTATATTTATTTTTCGAATTAAATTAGTAAGGGTTCGCCCGACAGGTCTAGGGGAGGATGTCGGGTGCCCGCACGGCCTAGTCGAATTCCGGGTCGTGTCACTACGTCTCCAATGACAACGGAAGCCTTTCAAGCTTTTGTTGTTAACGCACTAAAGGCTCTTCAAGAGCGACAGGATGAGAAAGTTAATATTAACGTCGTGTTCCGCGCCTCGTTAGAGGCGAGGAATAGCGCAGCACCGAACGGCACCCAGCCTTCGGCTCCAAATGGAGGCATCCCGCCCTTCGTTCCTACGGGCGCGATAATAGGGGGACCTCTCAATGGGGCCACGTCTGGGGGTTCGGGAAACGTACCGAGCACAACGCCACATTTCGGGATGATTCCCACTGTGGCTGAAACTACATCCTTGGTCGACGTTGAGAGGTTGACCAGAGAAATTGAGGCACGCGTCGAGGCTCGCGTCGAGGCACGCATAGAAAAGTGCCTCGAGAGCGTACCAGGGATAACAAAGACTGAAGATGAGCTTTACATAGACCAATACAAGGAATTGCTATTTAAGCCCGACGCAGCACCAGCTCCAGCTCCTAAGAATTTCAAGCTCATGTTCTTAAAAAAGTATGATGGGACCACCGATCCCAAGGAACATGTAAGGGAGAACATGGCGATAGTGAAGAGCAATGACTTAACGACAATAGAGCTCGAGTCAATGTTCTTAAAAAACTTTTGGCAAGTCCTTGGAGAAAAGAGCGTTGTGTTGGTACATGTGCCTACCAGCGAGATCGATTTCCACCTTCAAGGAAATGACCAACGCCTTCGTTAAGGCCCACACAGGAGCTCAAAAATTCTCCAAAGGAAGGAGGATATATGCGAGGTCAAGCAACGGCCCGGTAAGCCACTCAAGGAGTTCCTTGAGCGCTTTCATGTTGAGCACATGGAGCTACCTCGAATGGATGATACTCTAGCTATCATGGCATTTGAAAAGGGTATCAATGTTCGCAACTCTGACGTTGCTGCTGAGTTGCGAAAAGAGCTTCAGCAATACCAAGTTCTGAAGTGGAAAGATTTACATAAACGAGCTTACTCCAAGATAAGGCTGGAGGAAGCTGAGTTTAAAAGCCGAGGTTACAATTACAAAAACCAAGGCGAATCCTCGTATCGCGCCGAGGCGTCGCGAGGAAATTCGAAGGGGAGGTACGAACCATATACCTCCACGAGGCAGCCTATCAGCCAAAGGTTGGGAAATTCCTCTGGAAACTCGTTCACAAGCCCACATATAAGCAAACGGCTCAGAGGAAAGGTTCACATCAATACGAACAAAAGAAAATCCTCAGGCTCAGCTTCGGCTTCAATGAAAGAGTTACCTCGGATCCCTGATTACAATCTTAATATATCGACCTCGAAGCTGGTCAACGTAGTCAAGGGAACTGTCAGGGTAAGAGTACCCAAAGACATGAGAACTCCAGCGGACAAAAGAGACCAGAATTGCACTGCGAGTTCCATGCAGATTATGGCCATCCAACCGAGGACTGCAAAGCATTGCTCCTCGAGGTGGCACATTTGTTGAAGAAAGAAGTGTTGGCCGAATTCCTTACCGACAAGGGAAAAGACAACTACACCAAGAACCGAGGTGATGGACAGCCACCTCGGGCTGCACCCCTTGTGAGAGTTGTAAATGTTATCACTGGGGGGTCAGAGCTGAACGGGGTGAATTTCGCAGCTGCAAAGAAATTCGCCAAGCTGTCAATCACAATGGAAAAGAGAACTCGAGTGGGAGGCTCGGGTAAAGATATCGTATTTGATGATGACGATTGTGATGGGATGATGTTTCCTCATCACGATGCTTTGGTCATCATGTTGAGAATCAACAACTCCGATATCAAGCGAGTCCTGATTGACCCAAGTAGCTCGGTCAACATAATCAGCTACTGGGCCATTAAGAAGATGTGGCTCAGAGGGGAAATCATCCCCAAAGCAATAGTGTTGACTGGCTTTAACAACTCCACGGAGAAAACTTTGGGTGAAATTACACTCAAAATATTTGCTGAAGGAGTTAGCAAGGAAACACTATTTCAAGTGTTGCCCGAGAACATAGCATACAATGTGATCCTCGGCAGACCATGGATCCATTCCGTGGAGGCTGTTCCCTCCACGCTGCATCAAGTGATCAAATTCCCTATGCCTTGGGGGATTCGATCAATAAAGGGAGAGCAACGAGTAGCAAGAGAGTGCTATTCGGTTGCGTTGAGAAGTGGAGTCACCCCGACCGGGCCAAAACAATAACAACTAACGCACCGGGGCCAGGCGAGGAGGACCTCCGAGGAGAAGTTGAAAAGATCTCAGTCTGCATTCAAGAGCCTCGGAAAAAAAAGCCGAGGACTCAACTATCGAGGAGTTGGAATTTTTCACCTTATTGAAAGATTTTCCTGAAAGAAAGGTATTTGTCGGCTCGGAGTTGGACCCGGAGTCGAAGAAAGCAATCATTCAATTTTTAAAGTCCAACAACGATTGCATCGCTTGGTCTCACTCAGACATGATTGGTATCGATCCGGAGATCATGACCCACAAGCTGAATGTAGACCCAAAATTCACCCTGGTGAAGCAGAAGAAAAGACCTCACACCGAGGTTAAAAAGAAAGCGACCGAAGATGAAACCACAAAGTTCCAAGAAAATGGTTTCATAAGAGAGCTAAAGTATCCCGAATGGCTGGCTAATGTGGTCGTCGTACCAAATAAAAATGGCAAGTGGAGGATGTGCGTAGATTACACTGATTTTAACAAGGCTTGCCCCAAAGACTCCTATCCATTGGCACAAATAGACAGGTTAATAGACTCCACGGCTGGACACAAACTATTAACCTTCTTGGATGCTTATTCGGGCTACAATCAGATCCTCATGGACCCGAAGGACGAAGAGAAAACCTCGTTCATCACTGACCGGGGTACTTTCTCCTATAAAGTGATGCCTTTCGGTCTGAAAAATGCTAGGGCGACATACCAGAGGCTAGTGTGTCCCATGTTCAAGGAGTATATTGGCAAGTCTATGAAATTCTACATAAATGATATGCTCATCAAGTCAATTCGAATGGAGGATCATCTGAATCATTTGAGGGAAGCTTTTGCTGTTCTGAGGCAATACGACATGAAATTGAACCCTGAGAAGTGTGCCTTAGTCGTAGGTTCAGGAAAATTCTTGGGATTTATTGTCTCTGAATGAGGGATCGAAGCTAACCCAGATAAGATCAAGGCCATCGAAGAGATCCCCGAAGAATTGACCGGGGTGAAAGAAGTTCAGTGTTTAACTGGCCGAATCACTGCCTTGAGTCGATTCATCTCAAGGTCCTCGGAGCGATGCCACAATTTCTTCTTTGTTTTGAGGAAGAACAATCACTTCGAATGGACACCGGAGTGCAAAGAAGCGCTGAAAGATCTGAAACGCTACCTGGCTAACGCGTCGTTGCTTGCCAAGCCAAAAGATGGTGAAACATTGCTAGTTTACTTGGCTGTGTCCGAGGTGTCAATCAGTGTTGTGCTGGTTCGGGAGGAAGATGGCAACCAACAGCCCATCTACTATGTGACCAAGACACTCCTCGATGTTGAGACCAGGTACCCACACTTGGAAAAACTAGCACTTGCTTTAATTGTTACTGCCCGGAAACTACGATCTTATTTCCAATGTCACCCAATAGCAGTAGTTTCAACCTTCCCCTTGAGAAGTATATTACATAAACCTGAGTGACCGGGGAGGTTATCAAAATGGGCAGTAGAATTGAGCGAGTATGACATCACTTATCAACCCCAAACAGCCATCAAATCCCAAGTCTTGGCTGACTTCATAGCTGATTTTAGTATTGGGATTCTGCCCGGAGCCGAAAAGGAGAACCCAATGTCGAAAGAAACAGCTTCGGATCTGCGGATACTTCACACTGATGGGGCAACTAATTCCAAGGGTTGGGATTAGGCATAGTGTTGAAAGCACCCACAAGGGAGAAAATCAGGCACTCGGTTCGACTCAAAAAAGTGACCAACAATGAGGCCGAATACGAAGCGGCTCTAGCAGGCTTGGAGTTGGCTAAAGAGATGGGGGTGGAAAGAATTTAGTTGAGATGTGACTCACAGCTGGTGGTAAATCAAGTGCTCGGTGAATACACGGCTCGAGAGCCCAGAATGCAGCTATTCTTGGACCGAGCACAGAGGATTTTGGCCCAATTCCAAGAATGGCAAATTAAACAAGTGCCTCGGGAGGAAAATACCGAAGCTGATGCCCTGGAAAACTTGGGTTCGGCAGTCGATGAAGTCCACTCGGGGATTGATTCAGTGGTTTGGTTGCTATCTGCACAGATGAGAGAGATGAAATTGCAGGTCAACTCAGTGGACCACAAATGGGACTGGCAAAGTAAGTTTATCTCTTAATTCGACTCGGGGACTGTCCCTCAAGATAAAAAAGAGGCCTAAAAGTTAAGGACTCAAGCGGCTTCATACCATATGATCGAGGGTAATTTGTATAAGAGATTGTATTGCGGCCCGATGGCCAAGTGTTTGGGTCCGGACGAGGCTAGATATGTGATGGCCGAGGTGCACGAAAGCGAGTGTGGCAATCACTCGGGGGAAAAATCTTTGGTGCGCAAATTACTAGAGCTGGGTATTATTGGCCCACCATCAGCACATATGCAAAGGCCTTCACGCAAAAATGTGATAAGTGCCAACGCCACGCACAAATGATCCATCAACAGGCCGAACCCCTATATTCGGTCGTGTCACCATGGCCTTTTTTATGAAGTGGAGGATGGATATTGTTGGCCCCTTACCAAAAGGAAAATGTGGTGTCCGGTTCATCCTTGTTTTAACTGAGTACTTTACTAAATGGGTGGAAGCAGGAGCTCTCATCGAAGTTAAACAGAAACAAGTAATCGATTTATTAGGAAGAACATCATCTATAGGTTCGGTGTCCCGAGGGAAATTGCGTGCGAAAATGGTAAACAGTTCATGGGAGCAGCCATCACTGATTTCTTCAAATAATGGGGTATCAAAAGAATTGCTTTGACCCCCTACCATCCAAGTGCCAATGGTCAAGCTGAGTCATCGAATAGGATTATAATTGAAAACCTCAAGAAAAGGCTCGATGAGAAGAAAGGTCCTTGGCCCGAGGAGTTACCAGGCGTGTTGTGGGCTATGCGGACAATAGAAAAGAACAGCACTAGTGAAACTCCTTTTTCACTTGCTTACGGTATGGACTCCCTTATCCCCGTGGAGGTGGGCGAACCAAGTCTTCGGTACGCTCACACCATTGAGGATGCGAATCAGCAAGCCATGCGGATAGAGTTGGACTTGCTCGAGGAGAAAAGAGAGTTGGCTTTGGTTCGGCTGGTTGCACAAAAAAGGAAGATCGAAGCATATCTCAATAGAAAGGCCAAACTTAGAGATTTTAAAGTTGGCGATTATGTACTGAAGGCTACGAACCAATCAACAAAGGAAGAAAATGGAGGAAAGCTCGTCGCAAATTGGGGAAGACCTTACAGAGTCAAGGAAATTGTTGGGAAAGGATCTTATCAAATTGAAGATCTGCAGGGCACACCCGAACCCCTAAATTGGAATATCTCCAATTTAAAGCTGTACTATTTCTGATACCGAGGTAAGCATTCCTTGCTGATTTAAAACTTACATTCAGCCTCGAGCCGAAAAACGCTCCTAGGGCCTCTATTGAAATGTACTAAACTTGCTCCTCGTTTCATTTTACTTGACCTTTTCAGGAAGCGGATAAAACGATTTCCAGTGCTTGGATCTTCATCAAGATTCACACCCGAACACTGGGGGGAGTAGGGGGCGGTTTGCAACCAAGGTCGAAACTGAGCCTCCCAACCGAAGCCTATCTATTCGATAACTGGGGACTGTAACCTGAGGAATAGTTTAGTACATTGTAATTACGCCCGATAGAGGCATGTTGTCAATTTATTTTTGCGCCCGAGGTTTACTTCGACCTGGCTTTATTGAAAAAGCCAATCTTGGCTCGTTGATATTATCAATGAAATAAATTTGATTTCACATCTATTTGTTTCTATAATCTTGCACTTCGAAGTTATGATGAGATTTTACATGAAGGGTTAAGTTCAAATTGAGGCCTTTGGTGCCAAGCAATATTTTTGAAATATTTTTGGGAGCTACCTTTAATTCTGAGAAGGGTAAACTTGTTCGTAGTCATAGTCGGGCTGCGAAGTGTGACCATAGTCGGGTTGCGTTTTACCCCGAAACTACCCTGACAGGGTAGGTATGTGCCATAGTCGGGCACTATATTATATTGCCATAGTCGGGCAATGAATACTAGTATGTCAGACCTTGAACCTTGGGATTCCACGAGGATAGGAAAGAGAAAGAAAGAAAAGATGTCAGACTTGAGTGGTACTCCCTAAAGAAAGAAAGTATAAGCTATTTTGCAATATTTAAGAGTTTATTTTGATCTAATATTTCAGCTATCTTAAAGTAAAGTTTACGCATTCATGTTTTATTAACTCTCGTTCCAGCCTTAGTGAGGGAGTCGATGATACTCACTGGGTGACGAGCGATTCGTTACTCACGTTCCTTTTTTTTGGAACCTACGTTGGCTTCGTCAATATAGACGCAGGTCACAGAGGCGATCAGACTACATGCTAGGACTCTCCCTCACATCCTCAGTTGTTGGTGAGCTCCGCTTTGCTTTCAGTGGAGACATATCAGCTTTCCTTACCAGTTCCTTCATTTATTATATTTCTTGATCAGTTGAGTATTGCCGAGGGTTTCATGTCTCGTGCAATATGACAGTCTTCCAGTTTTAGAGGCTTCATAGACAATGAGTTAGAAGGGTTATGGTGCACATTTTAAGATTTAACGCTTAAAGTATCTTAAAGTTATATTGACTATTTATTATAAGATGCAGAGTTATTATTTATTTAAATTATTATGAGTTTTTGAAAGATGTATGAAAAGTTTAGCAGGTCTGGTTCACCTAGCCCCCAGGTGCCGTGTCATAACTCTTTCAGAAAATGGGTCGTGATAGATATTCAAAGTAATTTTACATTTTTATTTGTGCTTTAAACCGCATAAGGCACCGAAAAATTCTCTTATAGTCCAAGAAATCTAAGCTTCATAAGAGAAAATTCTGAAGGAAGGACCATACGCTGTTGGCACGTATTCTTAACAAGGAAAGGAAAGCTGACTTGAGATAGATGGGTTTTGTGGGTGAGAGGGACTTTCTAGTCTCTTAAATAAGAAAAGGGGACAAAGTCTTTAAGAATTAGGTGAGGGGGACACTTTTAAAATTAATACTAATGACTAATATTTTAAAAGCCCCCAAGTTTTTTTATTTGCACAAAGCCCCCCACCTTCTCATCTCCCCTCCCCAGCCCCCCAGCCTCCAGTTGGACCCCACCCCTCTGCCCATCCACCACTCCACCGCCACCCTCCACCACTCTCCACCGCCACCTTCTACCACACACCACCACCTTCTACCACCCTCCACCACTCACCGCCATCTCCTACCACCCACCACTATCTTCTACGACCCTCCACCACCAACCACCACCTTCTACCACCCTCCACCACCACCCCACCATCATCCACCACTCTAATAAAAGGATGTGTACACATCAGTCGAGATGTGTACACATTTATTATATGTGTACACATATTTATTATATGTGTACACATATTAAACACATATAATAATATGTGTACACATCAGTCGAAATGTGTACACATATAATATATGTGTACACATCTCAACTGATGTGTACACATCTTTTCCAGCCGTGAAAATATTTTCAAAATTATATAAACATATAAAAAATATGTTTACACATTCGAAAATATGTGTAAAATTACTAGAATTAAAAAAATATGAAAAAGAATGAAACGGGGACAAAGAAGAAGAAAAAGGAGAAGAACGAAAAAAATAAAATGAATACTAAGAAGAGAAGAAAATAGAGACGAAAATGAAGAAAGAAAAATAACAAGAATGGTAAAGAAATAAAATTTGAAAAGAAAGATAGAAGAAAGAAGGAGAAGGAAGAAGAAAAAAGAGGGAGAAAGAAGAAAGAGAGAGAAAGTGTAAAATGATTTGAATAGGTGATAAAGTAAAAGTAGGTGGGAGGGAGGGAAAATGAAATGTTTGAAATTTTTTGAATTGTGGGGCTTTTTTGTAAATTTCGAAAATATTTTTCATACCCATAAGTTTTAACTATTACAATTCGGCCATCACTTAAGTTAATTAATTTTTTGTCCCCTTTTCTTTATTTGAAACTTGAGAGGACCCTATGCCTCTTTTTTCACGAGATAGATACCTCATCAAGATTTTTTGTTAGCTTAACTTGAGATTTGTGATAGAGACCTTATCAGGGATTTTGGTTATTCAGGAAAGAAATCAAGAGGTTGAAGCTTGAAAGAAGAATTAATTAATTTGTTGCAAAAAGACTTTGGAAAAATTACGAGTTTAAAGCTTGGAAGAAGAATAAAATTATTGCCAAAGACTTGAGAAAATATCACGAGATAAAGCTCGAAATTAGAAGGTTTGTTTAAATGCTTAATGACTTGGACTCCTCAGAAGTTAGAATCTTTGGCCGACCTCTGCATAACTTGCAACAGCAGCATGATTATACTGAGGTGATCAAGAACTTATAGTTGATCAAATTCAGCACTGAATTCGTTATATTATTAAAATTATGGATTCAAATTTAATACTATGTATTAAAATTTTAGTGAATTTTTATATATATGTTTGAATGTGGTATATTAGGTTGAAACCGTTACACAAGGTTGCATCCGCCGTTGCTGCTACAGTTTTTTAGCGGAAAAGAAAGCAGATAATGTGAAATATATGATCATTAAATTATTACTGAGTTTCTAATTTGTTTATTGTTAATATACCCTAAAAGAACGAAAAATGCAAAGGAGAAGTTTATGCAATGCTTAGCCTTCAAAGACAAAATGTGAAAGCACCTAAATGAATGAGGTTTAGTAGACGCTTTTGGTTTTAAAATGACAATGTAAGGACCGCACTGGGTCCAGCAAAAACAAACTTGATGGAGTGGTTTGATGGTTTTCGAAAGTTGAGTTCGTGTTTTTGAGTTTTATGTTTCAATTTCTAACACCTAAAATGCTAATGATCTTGGAATTACGCACATCAATTAATCAGAACTAATATATAACTCTTCATTAAATTAATAACACAAAATATATTTTAACTAAGGGAAACATATAGAAGTTGTTATTAAAACTTACTATATGTGAAAATCACTCACACACTTTAACTTTTCGGTTTTGTACCAGAAAGGACAAGCAAAGAGAGGATAAGATCTTGCCCAGCTGCATCGAGTTAAGACCAACCAAATAGTAGTAAAAAACTTTGGCTTCTCACTTAATCACTTTCCAAATCTTTTGTTTTGTAATAATAAATTAGTTGAAGTGTTTCTTTATATAAATAGTACGGCTTGCTATTAACAAACCGACCTTAGCTCAGTTGGTAGAGCGGAGGACTGTAGTCGGTATCAAAAGCCCACAGCTAATCCTTAGGTCACTGGTTCGAATCCGGTAGGTCGGATCTCTTTTCTTTTTTTTTTGGTTATAAAATGTTTTCTATGTTTATCAACATATGAAGATGTAAAAAGGCTTTCTTTTCCATTTGATGTGTTTATTTCTTCATATTTCTTCTTCCTTCCTCTTCTAACATCTTCTCTCTTGCTTTGCTTGAGTTTCTCACTGTGGACCATTTCATACCTTACTACTCCCCTCCATCACCCTTCTAAGCTCCTTTGCCCTATGCCTGGGAGCTTTTTAGTCATAGTGGGAGCTTTCGAAAATCACTTAGAATGCCACATCGTCAACCGGCTGGAAAGTGGATGCAGAATTACCCATTGAACAAGATTCCCAAAGGCAGAAGTCCTATTCCTCCCAACCAAATAAGCACTTTTGCAAAGTTCACCTTCCACTAAATGGACCAACGGAGCACTGTCGGGTCGATAGCCCTTGATCCGAGATCTCTTTTTAACAAAAAATAGTAGGTTGTTTCGATCAGGCCAAATAATCTATTTTGAGTATGCCTGAGATTGCCAGAAGAACTTCCCCTAGGTTGAGAAAAGGCTAGCGCGCTAGCGCGCAACGGCTGATGAAAAGCCAGCAACTTGTTAGGAGTCATTTTTGGCGAAATCAACCAAGACAAGCACACCGCAATCAACAGGTAATCCCGCATCTGATTGTTCATTGAGTGCGTAGCCAGGTTTTGAAGATTTGGCCCATCTCCCTTACACATTTTATCCAATTCCTTGCTCAAAGAACATTGAGATTCAAATATAGTTTTTAAAGTCCTAAATTTAGCTTGATTTGACAAGCATTTTAGCCATAGTTACACACTGTCCAATACCAACTACACGAAGGTGAAGAGTTTGCTATTTAAACCTAACACATAATACATGAATATCATTTGAAAGAATCTGAGCATCCAACTCAAAACCTTAAGGCAATGGGTGGAGTGGTTCAGGACTTTATAAGCACCTTTAGATACCCTTGCACCACCGATATGGGACAGTTGTATTCTCTAACATCCTCCCGCACTTGTAACCCGATTTTTTTAGAGTTTTACAAGTGGATTACGCTATATGGGCTGATTAGAACGAAAAGTCCAGAGAAGTAAAGCAATGGGATTTGGAAGGATTTTTGTGCACACGGGCTCGTCAAAATTTGGCTCTAATACCATGTGAAAGTTTCCGACTCTGAGCATCCAATCCAAAACCTTAAGGCAATGGGTGGAGTGACTCAGGACTTTATAAGTACCTTTGGATAACCTTGCACAACCGATGTGGATTTGTATTCTCTAACACGTCCTCTTTTAATATTATTTATAACATTATAAGTAATATTTTTCTCACACACATATATTCTCTATGTTCCATTTTATGTGGTAAGGTTCATTGTATGAGGTTCAGCCTTGTTAGTTTTGACCATGAATTCAGACATAGATTATTCAAGTTTCTGAAGAAAAAAAATGTTACTATGTATATAAATAGTATTATAAATTATGATCATTTACAATTCAAAATCTTCATAAATAATTAAAAAATAATGTGGTCAAACAAAGACAAAATAAACTCCCAACATATAATAAATATTGTGACATAAAATGAAACAAATGGAGTAATATACTTTTACTTAAAAGAAATAACATTGTTATACTAACATTTTTCATATAAATCTATATATATATATATATATATATATATATATATATATATATTAAAAGGAGTGTTGTAGCCAACCATGTTTAGTCAAGTGGCAATAAGTTAAAAAGACACATGGCAATTTTTAGACAAAAATTAGTTATTAGTTGCTACATTTAAAATATGGTTAATTTTAGTTTAAATATTAACAAGTGGCATAACCCTAACTATTAATCTAAAATTTGAATTAAAATATGTAAAATATTTTACAAAATTAACTGCTCTATAAGTTTTCTCCACTAATCTGTAGGAAGTTATTTCTCTTTATTGCTAAAAATCTATCTATATCTATATTATATTAAAAGGAGGGTAGTAAGCCTATAAAAAGCAATCAAGTGACATATCAAGATAAAGCCATATGTTAATTTTAGGACAAAGTGGTCAAATTAAATGAATAAGTTATTAACTAAATTACATGATTAACTACAACGATTTTAAAAAAAATGGATAAAAAGTTTTTTTAAAAAAGGTATAAAAGGACAACTTCTTAATGAATTAACGGGTAACAGATATCCAAATTTAAATACAAAAAATTTAAAAAAAAAATCGGAAATAAAAAGTTAAAAATGAAAAAAAGAAATGTACAAAATAACTCCTATTATATGTACATTTACATTTAGTTGTTAGTATTAAAGTTGAAAAAATTGTAAAAATTACAAATCGTATTATTATTTTTGACAAAAAATTGTAAAAATTACAAAGATAATGCTTTAAAGATAAAGGTTTTTAAAGTTAAAAATATTTTAAAGTTACTGAAAATTTGTGATTTAAAGCCTATTTTTTAACAAAAATCACGTTTCTTTTTTTTCTTTTTGTCTCTGGTTAATATATATATATATATATATATATATATATATATATATATATATATATATATATATATATATATATTAAAAGGCATGTAGTAGCCACTAAAAATTAGCCAAGTGGCATATCAAGAAAAAAGCCATATATAATTTTTTAGGGCAAAATAGTTATTTAGTTAGAATATAACCATTTTTTAAACCATTTTTAATTGTTAGTTTTTCAAATTTAAAATGTTAGTTACTTTTCAAATTGAAAATAAAAAATGGAAAAAATGATAAATACTAACAGATTACAAAAGCAAAAGATTACAGTGCGGTTAAGTTAGCAATTTAATTGAAACTGCCAACTTAAATTGAATTAAAAATAAAATTAAGATAACTACCGTGTGGTTAATTGACAATTAAATTGGGATAACTACCGAAAATTTTAAAAAATAAAAACTGCTATCCCGTGGAAGACGTGGGAGTTGCGTGCGAAGTTGGATAATCCACCATCTTATATCTTGAGCAGACGATGGATAATTGTCGCAGTAGTTGAAATGAGAAGTTTTCAAAATGTTAAATATGTTAAAAAAACTTGGATTAAGAAATATATTCTTTTACAAAACAGAGGTTTCTTGAACAGTAGTATCCTGTTTCAATTTGTTCTTTCCCTTAATTCAATGAGTTTATAAATTCTACTCCATTGTTTAGGAAGAAACATTTAAAAAGGGTGAAATGTCTTTCAACATTGCACAATCATTCGTTTCTCCCAGGTACATGATTCTATTCCCATTTTTCTTTCTTTTTTTTTATTTTTACTGTTTCCCAATTACTATAATTTTTGGGAATATATTCTGATTTTTAGCAATGTACAAATCACCTTCTTTGTTTTACTCTTTTTTTTTTTTTAAACTTGAAGTATACACTTTGATATCTTGGAAGATGTTTTGGATGGAAGATCATAGTATGTTCCTATTACCTTCTTTCCGTCAAATTTTCAAAATCAAAGTTTATACTCATATCTGTTGTGTTTTTATATGTATATGATTTAACTATCTAAATCTAACTAGCTTGCAACAGTTTTTAAGTCGATTTCAAAAGTGGTTCTTAAAATTTCAGGATGCAAAAGTGGTTGGAAAAGTATCTTTAAATACAAATCATGATTAGAAATCTCAAGCAAAGCCTTTGGGTAATGGATGGAATTAATTGGATAACTGTGGTTGATGGAATTAAATTGGTAGAAGCTTAGGTCTATTAGAAATCGACTGTGATGAAGTCTCAAGGTACAGACGTTTAGAGTAGTTATACTATTCTTTATTGTTATAAATCCTTTCATTTGTCGGATGCTATAAAGAACAATAGAACAACTCTAAATGTATGTACAATCTTCCAAGAGGAATGACAAGAGGATGCTACCTATTAACCAAACTTACCTCCACAGAATCCCTCCAAAAACACCACAATTGCACAATAGACATCATAGAACCAGAAGCCAAAAAAAAAAAAAAAAAGGATAACAGATGAGGGTCTTTGTTTTTTGTTCTTCAGGTCATGATGAGCTCTGTTCGTTCTGATCAGTTTGTTCCAAAAATTCTTCTAAGATCACCATTGTGATAATTTGGTTAAGTTGGCTAATGAGTCTATATTTGTATGATAGTTGGAATGTGATGGTTACCAACTTATGAAGCACAACAATGGATTTCTTTTCCAAAAGGAGCAGAGCCTAGAAATCCATCCGCCACACAGACAAAAAATGGACATCGTTGCAAGAAGCAGCAGCCGAAGTGGTTGGCTTTTTGAAGGACTTTGCAAAGTACTCTAATTCCAAAGTTGAGATCCTAACAGATGAAACAAGTACAAGCAACGGTTGTAACACTGTCTACGTCGCTTTTTATAGCTGGCACTTTTCATGGCAAATTGCTGTGGATTATGGAGTTCATGAGCACTGGGAGCATAACAATATATATTTGGAAGCGTTACGAGGATATCTCAGTTTTGGGACATCGACCATCTGAGTAAATTTGCAGTACTGAATGCTCATCTGAGTGGAGGACCAACATTTAAACTATTTTTCATAGTAATTAAGTATTTCCTTACTGTGCCAGGCTGATTATTTTTTAAGATCCGCTTTGCTTTGAAAACAGTTGCCATTTTCCTGGTAACAACGAATATCCTTCGCATTGTTCAAAAGAAAAAAAAGACCAAAAAAGAAAAAACACAACAATGAACCATGACATGAACATTACATCTTACATTTTGTGATGATGATTAATTGAGTGAATTCTAGCTTACATACGACATATTTGATATACTCCCCATTTATTGTGTCTATCTAATTCTACAAACATTAATTATCCTTTTGTTGACAAGTCTGATGCTATCATTTTTCGCATGGTTTATTTGACGAATTCAGCCGGTTAAGAAGGCAACCCTGCTGCTATCGTGTTTGGCATGAGTTATGTGGTAAATTCAACGATACTTCATGTCTATGTTAGAAAGTTACATATTATTTTCAGGAGATTCATATCATCAAATCTAATATGATAACTCAGCAAAAAAAGGGGCATGTAATGAATTAGTAATTTACAATATGAAGAAATTAGATGGATTGTAATTACAAAATGTTTATACTTTATACAAATATAAATGGAAGGTCATATCCCAGTCAAAGGCTCTTCCACTTATATTCAACAATGAACATATCTTCGGGACACAACAAAAAGAAAATTGAAGCTTACTTCAAAATTTTCCGCGCATCGCGCGGGTGCTATACTAGTTTATTTAATGAGTAGGTAATTACAGTCCACCACTTAAAATGTGTGATACTCTAATAGCCACTAAAGTCGAGCAAAACTTAGAAGCCAAAATATAACTAACCAACGAACAAAATCCGAACCTTTTGGCCGTTATTCGTTAAGAATATGGTAAACAGCAGCACGGCGGCGACATCATTTCACTTTAACCGTTTTAACCACCACCATCACCACCGGCAGCGTCGCTCTCTTCCCTTTTTCCGTCAGGCGCTGCCACCTATATCTCTTTAGCAAATACACCCTAATATATAAGCTCCATTTCTTTAAAAAAAAATATAAAAATATCCATTCATGGACTCGTAAAAAAATTCTATACATATAGTGTCTTCCATCAACCAACAAGGTAATGCCACCAACTTCTCATTTCTTCATGTTTCCGAAAAAAATATGAATGATTGTTACGAAAGGATTTTAAAAGTACATTTATATCGACTAACTTGGAATTGAGACGCCGTTATTTTTACTTACAATATATGTTGTATACCTTCATGACATGCGATAAAATTGGAATAATGCAGAAAATATTATATGTTGTTTACGTAATGCATGATGGTTTTTGAATTTATGTGATTCAGGAGAGATGGATTTGGAAATGGGGCTAACTTCGGCCCCGAATCCAATTTCTAACATGAATTATACGGGCGAGCCATCACCGTCACCGTCACCACGAGCACCAGCACTTGTGGTATCACATTCAAGCAAGTCCCTTATTCCATCAAATTCAGGAAAGGCACTGTTTGTGTCAAATTCAGGGAAAGCATTACTTTTATCAAGTTCAGGGAAAAGGATGGATCCATCAGGGAAAAAGAAGTATGTGAAGCAGGTGACGGGACGACACAACGACACGGAGCTGCATCTCGCGGCGCAACGTGGGGATGTGGGTGCAGTGAGGGAGATATTAGAGGAAATTGATGCACAAATGTTGAAAACAATGAGTGGTGCAGAGTTTGATGCGGAGGTGGCTGAGATAAGGGAAGCAATGGTGAATGAGGTAAATGAGTTGGGTGAAACAGCGTTATTTACCGCGGCCGAACGGGGATATATTGATGTGGTTAAGGAGTTGCTTCCTTATAGTACGAAAGAGGGGATCACGACCAAGAATCGTTCTGGTTTTGATCCTTTGCATATTGCTGCTAGCCAAGGTCATCAAGGTAATGAACATTTATATAAGGGGTTTGGAGCATTTTTTTTAAAAGCATTAAGTTGCTTGATTGTTGTTACTTACTCCTATATGTTTCGCTAGCTGTTTCAATACTACTACTTAGTCCCAACTCCTAAGATTGAGTGCGTTACTTTGGCCACATTGGCGTTATCCTAGAATGATGTATTAGCTCGCATATGTCGATTCCCTCTCGAAGATGAAGTTTATCCCCCACTGACTCACTAGCCAACCTTGTTCCCCTGTTATATCGAATGTCCATAGTTTGCCTCCTTTCGTACCACCCTCGCGCTAAAATTTTTATCACGTGCTTGAAAGGATGGAGAGTTCGATGAAGCCTAACAAGAGCATTACTTAACTACTTTAAGATCCACGGTAATTAAAAAGGTTAATGTCTCACTATATCAGGCTAGTTTCACTTGTTGATATTCAGGTCCTTGATAAGAGTGTTCATCTAGATTATTTTACTGCTACGTTGTCATAGATAACAACAGGTGACAGGAAAAGTGTCTAATAAGATTTCATCGTTTAGCTGCCAACTTATGTTTTTAATTTTACTTGTATTTGTTTCTTTACTTTTTGAGTTTCAGAGCATTCTGCTACTTTGTTTTGCTACATTTATGCTCTTCCACAGAGTATACTAGTGATCAGCATGAAAAATGTATGTGCAGCTATTGTTAGGTTACTGTTGGAGCATGATCCAGAGTTGAGCAAGACAGTTGGCCAATCAAATGCAACTCCTCTTGTATCAGCAGCCACTAAAGGGCATACATCAGTTGTCAATGAGTTGCTTTCCAAGGATCCTAGCTTGCTAGAGATATCAAGATCCAATGGCAAAAACGCGTTACATTTGTCTGCCCGCCAAGGCCATGTGGAAATTGTGAAAGCATTGCTTGATACAGATCCGCAACTGGCTAGAAGAACAGATAAAAAGGGGCAAACTGCTCTACACATGGCTGTAAAAGGCGTTAGCTCTCAAGTGGTGAAGTTGATTCTGCAAGCAGATCCAGCCATTGTAATGCTTCCGGATAAGTTTGGCAATACTGCATTACATATTGCCACACGGAAAAAGCGTGTAGAGGTAATCACTGTTTTTGCAATTTGAATTTATTAGTGAATCAAACTTAAATGATGAGATGGATGTTTCTACATCAGATTTACTTTATATAGAAGCTTTAAATTATTTCATTTAGTGTTACACCCTTGCACTCCAAAAGTCCTGATTACAAAGAGAGAGCATTAGGCTGCTCTGCATGCTGACACTTTCTTGGGACCATTTCTTGACTTGTGCATGTAAAGTTTCTCCGGAAAAGAGTTTTTCAAGCTTTTAAATATAACATAGCTTGTCAAAGGCAACTAGTCTTACTATGCACTGGTTATGCTAGCCACTAAAAGATTTGTGATTTTAATTTAGCTTTATACCGCTGCAGATAGTGCATGAGCTCTTGGCTCTCGACGACTCAAATGTCAATGCATTGACAAGAGAACACAGAACGGCACTAGACATAGCTGATGCGCTTCCTATGTCTGAAGAATCCACAGAACTAAAAGAATGCTTGACTCGTTATGGTGCTTTGAGAGCCAATGAATTGAATCAGCCTCGAGATGAGCTTAGGAAAACTGTGACGGAAATAAAGAAAAATGTCCACTCCCAGCTTGAACAAGCTAGAAAAACTAACAAGAACATGACTGGCATAGCAAAGGAGCTCCAAAAGCTCCACAGAGAAGGAATTAACAATGCTACAAATTCTGTAACTATTGTAGCCTCTCTTTTTGCAACAGTAGCTTTTGCTGCTATATTCACAGTTCCTGGTGGAGATCTTGATTCTGGATATGCTGTGGCGTCTAACACCCCATCATTTAAGATCTTCTATATTACCAATGCTCTTGCACTCTTCACGTCCTTGGCTGTTGTGGTTGTACAAATTACAGTAGTCAGGGGTGAGACAAAATCTGAGAAAAGGGTTGTAGAGGTGATTAACAAATTAATGTGGTTGGCAGCCGTTTTCACTACTCTGGCTTTTGTATCTGCCTCTTATGTAGTTATTGGCCGGAAAAACATATGGGCTGCAATTTTTGTTACGGTTGTAGCAGGAATTATAATGGCAGGGGTTCTAGGTGCCATGACTTATTATGTTGTGAAGTCTAAAAGGACACGCAAAGTCAGGAAGAGGGAGAAGTTTGCTAGGACTAGAACCAATTCATGGCATCACTCGGATCTGTCCGATTCAGATTTTAATCCAATGTTTGCACTCTGATACAAGCTACTGGTTACAAAGAACAGTAAGCTGTTGCAGGAGGTATCTCCTGGAAATACTGAAGCTGCATTTCAGCAGTGTTCTAAATGAATATATCTCCGAAAAATGGCATGTTTTCGTGGCTGGGGATAAAAAATTGATAGTAGATGAAGAATAGAGGAAGCAATCAAAGAAATATTGATTGTGTCTCAGATGAATCTTGAGTTGTTTGCAAGCACTATTGCAGAGGGATTTTGTTTGTGTTAGAAGTACATATTATTTGAATTTCACCTATGAAATATACTATGTACTGTATTCTTTTTCATTCTTCTTAATTTCTTTTCCGTTGACGACATATGTTTCGCCTTATTCTTTTGTTGGTGCATTTCCTTCCATTTGATCTCAGGCTATATCTTTTGAAGGAAAATGCTGTTAATCTTTACTTGGCCTTTTGACAGTATTTGGAATTTGAGGAAAAATGAAAATTGGAAGTAAGAAATGACGATAAACAAACAAAAGTGACTCAAATATGCTTTGGATAAACTAAAAGACAGACTTCTCATGGAGTAAATATTGATATCTGGGGAACTCCTAGATAACTTAGAATAGTTCCTCGTAATGCTGCTGACACAAAAACCACCAAGAGTGTGCTACAGGTTGTACAAAGTATGCAATTCATTCTTAAAATATCTTCGTGCAATGGTTCTCTAGATTGACATAAATAATCAGCTTTAGTTGTTTAGAGGACTAAAAAACATGCCACAGGCTGTACAACAAGGAATATGATTTAAGCACAATTACATACTCGACCCTACTTGTATAGGAAGGTCACGAAATTAGACAGCTTAAAGCAAATAAACGTTTACTTTGTCTGAGTTGCCCATGCAGGGTAAGTGACAGATCAGCGAGGTACCTCAGCTTATGCCAGGTTGAAACCTTCCTTCAATAAGTCCTATGTGCCATCTACTCTGCTTGATTACATACACTAGGATAGGGCTATCAAAGTAAGCAGCTTGCCCGGATACTGGAATCTGCCCAAAAGTCCTGACTTTTTCGAGGCAGGGCATTCTAGTTGGTAGGTGTCCGAGTAAGAGGGTTGTAGGCAAAATTCGTCCTTTTACGCTGAACCATGGCTTCAGAAACTGAGACAAAATGCATATTTAAAATGTAAAGATGTGGAATGGACCTATGACCAATACAAAGGACTCCAGACATTGTACAATATCATGGCAAGGTGGATTCAGAAGGTTAGGCTGGTCTGTTGCGACACTTAGAGGAGCTTCATCCTGTGTGTGCTTCGCACGGGCATGGGCGGCCACCTCGACCACAGGCAAGTGCTTGCTGGCGCGGACCGACGCTGAGGAAACTGCTTGCAAATAGCGTTCTGCACATTCCTGGGCGCGGGTGCAGGCACAGGAAGTGCATGATTGGTGGGGCGACATAGGCATATGCTCACTTGTCAAATACGCATCCAAGGACATAATGCCATCTATTGCACTAGGCTTTGGAAGCTTGCCAAGGAGATTTGGGACACGACCAACAAGTTATGGGAAACTTGTATATTCACCAATAATCTCTACAAGAGCAAAAACCATTCTTGAAGTGGTGGAAGCGATGGCGATCCCTTATTACTATTTCTCTTTCAAAACTAGCAGAAATCAGCTTCATAGCTGCATGACAATCAGCACAAATGCGAAGGTTTTTCACTACACGAATGATGGTGGTTTTATCGGTTGCAATAAGTCCGAAAGCAACAGCCATTTTTTCACTGTGGAAAAACAAAGCCTTTTCCTTTTCCTCCTCTTCAACATCAAAAAATACCTCACTGGTGCTCGCGACATGGCCTGCCCTCTTGAGTCTTCTATAGATCTCATCTATCATATCATATATTTCTCTGGCTTGAGGGTGTCTTTTCTCTTGGACACCAAATTCGTGTATTACCCCATTAACCTCAATGGAGCTAATCCCTCGTGACTTACCAATACCTTTTTCTTTCATCAATTTTCGGACTTTTGAGACATCTTCCCACCTTCCTGCATTAGCATATATGTTGGACATAATTGCTAGGTAGCCACCATCCTCAAGGTCAAGTTGGATCAAGTGTTCTATGGCCTTTTCAGCAAGCTCAACGTTTCCATGTATCTTGCATGCACCTAGCAAGGCGCCCCAAGCACCTGTGTGTGGATCATATGGCATAGACTGTATCAAGTTATACGCCTCGTCAAGCAAACCAGCTCGACCAAGGAGATCAACCATGCAACCATAATGCTCCAGTTTTGCTGTTAACCCGAACTCTTGAGACATGCCATAAAAGCACTTCTTTCCCTCATCAACCAACCCTGCATGCACACAAGCACACAGAACCCCCAAAATTGTTGCATCATTTGGACTTTCAGATTCATCTTTCATACGGTAAAAGAAGTTCAACGCAGTTCTACTCTGCCCGTTCATCGAGGACCCCATGATCATTGCACTCCAAGCTACAACATCACGTTCGGGCATCTTATTGAAGACATATGCAGCAGTCTCCAAATCACCGCACTTGCTATACATATCCACCAACGCTGTCCCAATCACAGCATTTAACACCGTACCTCTCCTATCTATATATGAGTGCAACCATTTCCCAGTATCCAGAGCTCCAGCTTGTGCACAAGCAGAGAACAAGCTAGCCAGGGTAACATCATCAGGCGACAAATTAATTCTTTCCATTTGATGAAAGAATCTCATAGCTTCGTTAATCCTCCCATCACGGACGAGCCCTCCAATTACTGTATTCCACGATACCAAATCCCTACAAGGCATTTCATTAAACAATCTCAAGAGACATTCAACTTCACCATTCTTAGCAAGGCAACCTAAAATAGTATTGTACATGAGTAAATCCTTAACAGGAGCTCTATCAAAATACTTTCTTGCTAACTCCAAGTCCCCAGCTTTAACATACCCAAGAATTATAGTATGCCAAATTACAAGATCCTTACATGGTATCATCTCGAACAAATCCCGAGCTTTTTCCATATCACTAAACTTGTTAACATAACCAGATAACATAGCATAACATGCTACCTCATCTTTAACCAGCATTTCCTCAAAAACTCGTTTCGTCATATTCACATCCCCAATGGCAGTATAAAATTCGATCAAACTAGTACCGACAAAAATATCAAGATCGACTCCAATTTTAAACACTTGACCATGAACACTAAGTCCTTTACTAAACTCCATTAAATCCGAACAAGCACGAACAACAAACGGGTAAGTGAACCTATCAGGATGCACATTATGCACCCGCATTTGATCAAAATAATAAAGGGTATCTTTCGGAGAACGATTCTGTTGGAAACCTCTAATGAGGGTGTTCCAAACAAAAGAATTTGGTTGGGACATTTTATCGAACATTTGGGCTGCATATGACATGAGCCCAAGTGAAGCACATTGAATAATGAAGTTCCCAACAGCGAAATTGCTGTGGTGAAGACCTGTGCGGAGAAGGTATACATGGAGGGATTTTAGTTGGTTTAATGTGGTGAGTTTGTGTGGAGATTTTAGTATAGAGAGGGCTGTGTCTTTTTGCTGTGATAGCCTACTCCAGGCATCATTCATTGGCGGGACTAGAGGGAATTTTGTTTTGTGGGGTTTTTATTTCTTCCAAAGTACGCACAAAATAAGCAAGTTCACTTCTACCCTAGCGGTTCAACTTTACACGTCATAGTTTGAACATAAAGTTTAAGAAAAAAAGAATATTTGAAACTTATATGTATTTGTGCTGTTATAAATCATTTTATTTAGCTTTTATTGGTGTTTTCTGTTTATTTTGGTTATGGTAGTTTTTATTACTTCCTCTGTCCCAAAATAAATGTCTGAGTTTTACTTGGTGCGGAGATTAAGAAAATGTGGAAGACTTTTGAATCCTATGGTTTGAAATTAAAGTTGTATGTAATATGGGCCAGTGCCTTTAAATCTTATGATCCAAAACAAATCTTGGAATTAAAGAGTTATCAAATATAGGAATATGCATTGTATCTTGTTTTTTCAAACATGTTTCTAAAATATTTTTTAGCTGAGGGTCTATTTGGTGGAGATAAGGATGATGTACATCTCACCCTCCCTAAACCTCACTTGTGAGATAATACTGGTATATTGTTATTGTATAAATCATTTTATCAAAAGTAATAAAGTAATAATTTTGAAGTTAAATTGATTCCAAATCTAAAAAGTTGTCATTCTTTTTTGAACGCACTAATAAGAAAATGTTGTCATATTAACTGAAACAGATGGAGTAGCACAACTTAATCTCCCAATATGATTAGTTCGATTTCGAACCCGAAAAGTGGAGACTTTTTGGACAATTTCTCATCCTTTTTGTTTTTTTCTTTAATTTTAGTATTGTTAGTAATTTTTCCTTAAATTTATTCAATTGTATTTTTACAGCAAATGGGAACAAATTGAAACATATGACTTTGCAGAATTAGTTGCCAATGTGCCAGAAGTGATAATTCATTGAACACTGTTATAATGCACATATAATAGGTTGGGGAGATTTACAAATATATACCATCCTAACACTAAAATTACAAAAAATACCAATATTATTCCATTTTACAAAAAATATCAATATTTTTTTTACACATTATATACAAAAATCAACAAAACTAATAAATTAGGGTTCCTCCTTCTTCCTACTGCCCCCCCCCCACTGCTACCACCCCAGCGGCGATGCCGCCTAGTCACCACCGGCTGCCGCCGGCCGCCGCCATCCACCACCGATTTTTTTTTTGTTGTGTTTTTTAATCTAAAAAATGAAATACACATAAATACAATTGCAAAATGCATTTAAACAAAAAAAAACATACACATACACAAAAATATATATTATAGATACACTAAACACTCAAATATATCCGGATCTACAGATCTATAAATTATACATACAAATTTATGTGTGTCAAGCTTGGATTTACATACACACACATAAAACATACAAAAATATATAATATATGCTCATAAATATACATTCATACAATGATATACACATACATATACTATGCACTTGTAAAAGAGATTCATATACATATAGATACATACAGTTTCATACACCTGTATAAAACAAAACATACAGTTTGTTCCACCTTCAGACAGCCACCAACAACCACCACCACATACACATACATACACAATGTATACACGTACATACACATACAAAACCCAAAAAAAAAAAAAAAAAAAAAAAGAAGGAGATGAAGCAGATCGGAGCTCCACCGGAGCATCCATGTAGCAACAACAAAATCCGACCACTTGTGGAGTAGATTGGAGCAGCTGCTTCACCAAATCAAAAACGCAGCAACACCAGCAAATTCGAGCAACAAAACAACGGTGAAGGAGGAGCAAATTGGTGGCGGAGGAGTAGATCGGCGGCAGAGGAGAAGCAGACTGGCGGTGCGGAGGTGGGTGGAGGAAAGGAAGAGAGCGAAAAAAATAAGGGTTTGGTGTTGGAGAGAAGGAAAAATGATAAAATTATATGTTTTGTAATAAAAATAAAAATATCGTTATATTTTGTAATTTCTCAATAATATCGTTATATTTTGTAATTTTGATGCTTAGTGCGTCAATTAGCGTAAAAATCTCTTAATTAAAACATACCCATAGAATGCACAATGTAACGTAAGAAAAGAAAATTAGAAAGGGTCAAAGAGTAGAGCACACCAAAGTAGAAGTGGCGTCAAATGAAAATCTTATTCCCTTGTTGCCTTATTTCCATTGTGATTACAAAACTGTTTACCTTGTGGTATTTACACCAAACAAATAAATTATAAGATAATATTCAGGCATCTCAACTTTTGAAGCTTATTCATGGTTATGTATTTGTGATACAATATGTATTTTCTGTTTGATAGTTTAAACTATAGCGCTTACAGTTAAATTGCTAGAATTGGGTACTTTTCCTTAAAACAAGACCAAAAAGCAGTAATGGCGGCCCTCCTCTCAGAAGCTTGAATTGGTTAGTGGATACTGGGCTTAGAACATGTCAATTCAAATCAACAAAATAGATCCTTCTTGCATGGAAACAAATCTCTACAAGTGGTTGATGTCTGAGATAGGCATTTTCCAAAAGTTCCATGAGTTAAAATCTTCCTGCATATAGAATGAAAATCCAGAACAATGTGTCAAAGTAAACAATAGTAATTTTTAGTGAATCCCCAGATAATCGGTAAATAAAACATAAATTTAGTCAATCTCAGTGATAATCAGTAAATGAAAAGTGGTTTATAAAAGAAATTAGAGAAAGAAAGAGAGAGATTAACTATACACGTTAATTCAGCTCCACCAACCTCAACTAAGGAAACGAAAAAAGAAAACAAAGTTAGAAAGAAAAACTATATGAGCTTATACAAGTGCCATTATTGATCCAATGGACTAGGCCTTGGGTATCAGGAACTATAGGAGCTTTAATCTCATATCTCTGGGTTTGAACTCAAGACCAAGGACTAAATATGTGCAGAACAACAATAAGGTAGAGGTAGAAAAAAAAACTGTTATTCGATTCTAGACATGGAAAATAAGAATATAGAGGTCTGCATCTAAAACCGTGATGGTGGCGATAGAAAATAACAAGAGATTGATGGGTTGTAAGAGTAACTCGCATTTTATTGAAAAATAGGTTGTCAACTTTCTAAATATACAGGTGTCAATGATGCTAGACATGAAAAATCACGAAAACGGACGAGCGGAGAAGAAGAGACGTAGAGAGAATTGTCTTCCTTTTTAACTTGAGAATTGTGTGTTCCTTTCTAATTTGGATTTTGTAGGTGTTAAAACAATGTAGAAAATACAGAAATACAAGTGAACCTAATAAAAGGATTGAACTGGTGCATTTATTAAAGCGTCTAATTTGGTTTTATTGTCCTTTAAAAATTTTATCTTAGTTATATGACCATTTCGTAAAAGATGGAGTAGCAAAGAGAATTAACAATAGGAAATCTGAAAAAAGAAAATAACATGGGAATCTTTGTAGGTTCATTTTCTACTATTCAAATTGCAAGCGGGCATAAGATATCATTTCCTCCAATTAATTTTAGGTGACAGCTTAATGATATTTATTTTTACTGCATGGATCTTAACTTTGACGGCATTGTATTTATTGGACCCTAAAATGTATCAATTATCTTGTCTTCTAACGCTATGATAATATGCAAACTAAGAAAATATGATATTACAAGAAAAGAGTGAAATGTGTTACCTGCTCAGCCATGGATGTTGGTGGAAACATATCATCAACTAGACTGTGCAATGAAGTATAGGATTTCACATCAATTTGATGATTAATTGATACCTCCCCCTGTAAGTTCACTTCAACATGTTAGGTTAGTCTAGACTAAATTGACAAATCTAGTGCAGTTGACAACAAAGCATATGGCAGGGATTGCCAACCTTTGGGTTGATTATAAAAATTTTGCCTCTGGGAATTCCAATTTTCCTGTAACTTAATTCATCAGTGTCCCTATTCCCAAAACCTGCATAAAATGGGTTGTAATCTTGTGGGAAAAGTGCTTTGATGTCCTGAAATGTACAAGAGAGCATTAGAAAAGGCAACCACTTGAAGATTCAAAAGAATAAAAGTCCACCCAAAGAACTGTCAGCTTGAGGTGCATACCTCTAAACAGGCTATCTTGAATTCATGAGGAGCTCTTCTTATAACTGTCATGACGAAGAGTGAAGGAGAACTAAATTAATACAGATAAAATGTATTCCTTCTTAAAGTGGGAAGGTGGTTGCCTTAGACATGCACTCAAACTCAATTTTGAAAACGATACGAGGTATCAAATAGTAGGCAGCAAAAATACACAGAAATTCATACCATACCTGAGCAACATTTCCATTCACCGAATGCACGTTAGAGAAAGTTATGACAATTAAGACACCGAAAGAATACAATTCAAGAAAGAATTATCTCAACTGTGTTTACTTCCCACTAGATTTAGATGAACATCTTATAGTGCTGGAATATAATCTGTGTCTAGATCTTTTCCTTTAAACAAGATTGAGAAAAGAAAATAGCTTAGTCTATGATGGAGCTAGTTATGGCTTACAAGAACTGTTTTATGCTCATCGGTCAAAACATATCCAACCATCCACAATGAGGTCCAAAAACTCATGATGTTAGAAGAAAATACACCTCAAAATATGCAGAGAAAACATGATTTAGCCACTCTTTTTATTAAGCAAAGTAGCATATGTGCTCTTCAGAGTAATTGTCTACAGCAAGAGTCAGTAAGTTGCTCTGTCAAGAGAGCCAAGGATTTTGAAAAAAATTCATCGTAACTGAACAGCAAGAAACATGCCCCAACACTGATGAACGGATCAAGCACTTTGAGGCAGACTACAAGCATGAGGAGACATTAGAAGGATGTAGCCGTACCTTCTCTATATAACGACGGTAATAAACCGTCTGGAGAAATAACAACAGGTCCATTGGGTAGAACTTTTCCATCCTACAGACATTTAACACTTCTAGTCAGAGAGATCTGTTGGACAATCAGACCCACAGAGCAAGGACAAGACGAACAGATGCCACATCCATGAGCAGAATGATTTTCTAACACTCCTCCTTTCCTCCAAAAAAAGAAGGAACAAAAGACACAGTGGAAGACAACAAAGAATAGGAAGAGAAAAAGTATAAGCAAGGAAAAGAAAAGGCCAAGTTGTGATAGTTATGAGTCAAGCTAATCCGAACACCACGAAACAACTAGATGTTTTATGTGTAACCGAAACATTCAACCAACTGTTTCCCCTGGTATTCTAAAAAGAAATTCACTGTAATTCAGAAGCCTAGAACTGCTGTGGTTGATGTCTCGTTTACTTTATACCAGTACCTGTTTGAGATTGAACAGGAAATTTTTGGTCAGATATGCTTGAACAATTGCACGTGCACTGAGAAAGAGTAGCTGATACCCATTTTCCTGCAGTTAAGAAGCTAATGCATATCACCTCAAATGTCCATGAGAAACTGTTATGGAAATTTTGATCAACATAAGCGAATAGAAGGGAGAAGTCATAAATCTTCAACCTCATTCATGTCAAACACTTGCGCAATTCCATATGAGCGAAATAAGCACAAAAAGAACACAGAAGAAAACAGAGAACAGAGAAAGTAACGAGTAACAATTATGTATAATTAGCTGTACTCCCTACATCGTACTCCTTTTGTACTGAAGATTATGCAATCTGTTTAAATCAAATAACTAGGACACAATATGGGATACTCAAACAGATCTTACATTAAGTGAGTGATTTATAGATGTTGAATTGTGTGACCGCCTCTAAAAGCTTAAATTGTAGACAGCGAACACTTCTATTTATGTATTTTAGGTCTGTGACATGTCAATCACATGAAAACTTCGATTCTTTTTCCTGGGCTAAGCACGTGGAAGTATTTATTTACGAGTAACAGTGAGGCACAAACCCAAGACATTTGCTGCTAAGATGCCTTATGCTGGTTCTTGAAGTGCCTATTGCTACACGAATGGGTATGCGAACTCATTTGCCAGTAAGTAAAAGCAAAATAAATAACTTTCTCATAATAAAGAACTTGTTCTGAAAGCCAGATTCTCAATCCTCAAATAAAGCCGAAACCAGATTCTTGGTCCTCAGATAAAGCTGCATCCAACTTTACCATATGAATATCTACTTGTAAAGATTGGTTAATAAGCTCTATGGAAAATATATGGATTGTATGTGTTTGTAAAATACACACATACATACATATTAGTACTGTTTTATAGAAATAACAGAAATGTATAGATAAAAGCTCAGATATGGATTGGGGAAAAGAAGTACCTTGATTGCAGAGAAAAGTCTGGCAGTCCCAAAATGTGTCCAGTCCTTTCCAACCAATGGCATAACCTGACCAAGAACATCTGACCTGGACATGAAACATGTACCGTAAAGATATGTTATCCTGTCCACATCCATAGTATATTTTGAAGTAACATAATATGTGGATTATATATGTTACTTCTACAGAAGGAATGATCACTAACGACACCTTTTCACAGATAAGGCTTACAGCAGCATGTTCCTGAATAGGCATCCCCCCAAACAATCCCCTAGTTATACAAATGCATTGGAATTGTGGTACCTCAGTTCTATTTATTTCCATTAACTTTACCCATCTAACCTTGCCAAACTTTATTGATGGGCTCATTAACTTAAGGTTACTCGCCCAAGATATACTGCTTATAATCACCAATAAGCAATAATATCAGAAGTCTGCTAGTCTTGTAACTTGGACAATGGATAATCCATATGCCATCCAGAAAGCAGAACAAAAATCATTCTATTGTTAAGCCACACTTAAAGAAAATAAAATTAACAGCTCCAATCAACTCCTCCATCCCGATTTATGTGACAAAAGTCCTCACTTTTATACATTAAAATCTTTAATGAATTTAAAGGCTTTATAGGTCCACCATCAACTATGCCGAGAGACAATCTCCTAGATAGCTTGTAAAAGCTGCCAATATTGTAGCACAAGAACTTCAGTCCAAAATCTTACTTGGTAATAGTCCCATCAACATCAGAAATTACAATTCGTGCATTCCACTTCCACAAGTATATATGGGATTCAACCTGTTCAAGAAAGTTGCTTGAGCACCAAATAAGAATGCAAAAAATAGAGTAGATCATCATTAGAACTAAATATATTGAGTGCAAGAGAAAGACAACAAACCTTTTGCTCTCCTAGGACTCGCGTTGAGAAACTGAAAGTTACCATATTTTGCCCCTCCTTCAAGTTCAAAGATGTAATTTGATCGGATGTGGGAATATTTGTTCTTGCAAGTTGCTCGTGAGGAGATTCCTTGCCTCCTTGTGTGATTGCTGTTTGTTCTGTAGGCTGGTTTATTGAGCTAGATTCAGAGTCAACCCCGACCTCTACATTCGATGAATTACAGCTACTGTGCTCAAGTGTCTCAGCCCTTCTAAATGGAATTGGCCAGAGAGTCCATCGTCGTCCAGAAGGAACAGAAGAGATCCCACTATCATCCTCTCCTGATTTTGAGGTCTCTTCCTGTTCGACAGGTATGGCATTAGCACATTCAACAGGCAATTCCATATCACCTTCAGCCATGCGAAGAATAATAGGAGCAGCTTTATCCCATGAAAAATAGTTTCCTTGAATTCTGACTACTAAGTTCTCATTCTTGATTATTGATTCTGAAGAACTTATGAATTCCTCCTCAGGTATGCAGTTTGCATCAAAGGCTTCTCGAGCAGAACTAGAACCCATTCCAGCATGAAGCAAGTTTCCACAAAGAGATATCTCTACTCCTTTAACTGTTACTAGAAAAAGTAAAATTAGCTAGAAGTTGCAATAAATCAAATACTAAATTTGAAGTTATAATTGTAGTCAACAACAAGAGGCACATCCTACTTGTGCTTGAATCAGTTTGTATACCTTTAAGCAAAGCTTCTGTAAGACACTTCACATTTTCACATTGAGTACATTCATTTGGTTCTTGCTGACCACTTTGTATTTCTTCAGCTGCTAATGATACATCATCCTGTTCCTCTGGGTGTTTATCACTAACAATAGGATGGTCTATTGAGCCGTCAGAACCATTATAATCCATCTCTGATTCACTTTTTTGAAGGGTTTTACATTGAAGCTGTAAATCTGGCAAAGGAGAACTGCAGGAAAGGTCAGTACTAGGATTTAACGAACTTTTTTCTCCCAGCTTACCACGAGATGTCTTTTCTACTTCAGAAGGAGCAGCTTTTGGTGTCTTCACATCACTCAGATATTCATCAGCCCATGTACCTTTACCTGGGATGAACTCTAAGTTACCATCACAAAAATCTGTTCCCTGACCAGGGCCTAGATGAAACCTAGGCGTATCTAATTCGACATCATCCACATTCCTTTCAGATGATGAGATAGTTGCTTTCAATATATGGCCATCCACGCTCACCATAACAACTTCAGAACTGGAGGCCTGTGATTCCAACACGTCCTCTACATTATCCAAATTCTCATATCTGCTGGAACCAAATTCTGCTAGCTCAACTGAATCCTCCAGAGAACATTTTTCATCCAGAAACTCATCCAATCCCCTGTCACCGTCGGAATATGTCCTATCTGATTGATCCATAACCAATGCCGTACCTTCATCTCCTGACAGTAAATCAGCTTCATCAGAGCCATTATTCTCGTGTGTGGTTAAAGCACCCTCCTTTATACTTTCCTTGTTGTCAACACTACCAAGATCACTAGTATTCGCTTCCCCTTTCTGACAAGCAGAACCCCTCGAATCCCCATTTGCTTCGCACTCATTATCAGCGGTAACCTCTCTGATAAAATATGCTTCACCAGAATTATCAAGATACATGTGAAAATTGGCTTCTACGCCATTAACTTCAATTCGAACCATTTTTTCTGCCCCTTTAAGGACACCCTGAAATTTACCAAATCGAACATGCCATGGGGTGCTCCTAAAAGTACCATCTTGCTGCTTCACAACAATTATGTCAACTGCTCCACCAAAAGGGTGAAATGGGGTGGCAACTGAGTACACACCTTGTGTTATAAAGCTACTAACTTTACCAACAACATTCATCTGTTCCACCCCACGAAATACTTATACCTGATACTAAATAATTGACAACTCCAAAGAAACCTAGGATATACTTACTATTTTCTGATAACCGAGAAATCCTCGAGGCTAGTGGCGCTAAAGAAACCTAGGATATATTACAATGTACCGTTCTTCATAAATCAAAAAACATCCTTAAAAACATCCAATTATAATTGATCCCACAATTCAGCATGGAAAACACAACTTCCAACATTAAGCAAGAACATCTGCATGCAACAAATAGAAACAAAATAATGCATGATCATAAGTGTTACAGCAAATTACAAGACATAATTTTACATCAATAAGTTTCAAAATACGAAACACAAATGAGAATTATAGAAATGCATGGAAACCAAGGATTTATTGAAAATAAAATTAAAACTGATAAAATAAATAGAGACTTACAGATAAAATAATTTCAATGTGACAAAAATGTAACCCAAGAAAATGTCAAGTATAAGTGGATCAATTCCAAATTGATCTCATTGCTGAAGAGGGGTTAAAAGTTGTAATGTTTTTTGTGATATGTGTTGATACAAATAAAATGTCACGTCAACTTTGAAGTATGTACAGTTGATGAGAATTGAATGAATTTTTGGAAAACTAACCAATCAGAGTCATAAATTCCTACTTGCAGAAAATAAAAAAACAATCACAATTCCAAATTCAGAAGCTTCTTTTTCTTTATGTCAGAACGTTTTGTTCCTTAAATGCGTCGGAATTACGTGCATGCAAGCCCTTTCATCAAAATTTCAGTTTTCGGGACTAAGTACGTGTTACATCGGCATAGTGATAATTGATCTAAGTTTAAGGGTGTCTTTCGTGTGAAAAAATATTATATTTGGAAAATATTTTATTTCCAATTTTCCCTTATATAATTGGTCAAAGGTTTTGAGAAATACTCCTACTTTCTTTGGAAAACACCATAAAATTTCACCTGTGTCCCCTTCACTGATTTTGAGAGTTTGTCACCGTTGGTTTGACAAAATGTCCTTCGATCCGCTTGGTCCATAAGCAACACTTCAAGTTATCAATTGACAAATAATGTCTCTTAGAAAGAAGTAAAGTGGTAAGTATTGCATATACATTACTTCAGGGGCGGCCCGACCAAATTGGTGGCCTAAAGCGAAATTTAGTAAGAGGCCTTAAATACAATAGTTAGCCAAATTTATATAATTTGTTTATTTGATTTTTTTCTAATTTTTTGAGATACATAGTCATTAATTAAGTTTTAAGCATGTTCTTCTAAAATTTCTTTTCAATTGACGATATCTTCAATATATCTAATATACTTTTACGCAGACTTGTTGATGTTAGGCAAGACGTTATTAATTTTAATTTGAAAAAATAATTTATGTGTTTTATATTAGAAAAATTATGAACATTTTGTTATGAGTAATAAATTCAACTCATTGATAATATTCAGTCGAGAATCGAATATATCAACATATGCTAATTGATAATATCAGTCTAGAATTGAATATATCAATGTACGCTAAGAGAAAATTAACGTGAAATTTAAATTGGAGAACACCAAGTTGGAGCTTCACTAATATATTTACGACAATTTTAATTTTTGAATTCATTGAGTCATAAAAACAAGTATTTCGATTTTATAATCTCAAAAGACTTGTTCTTTGACTTATGAATCAATCAAATATGACAAAGATAACTATTTAATTTTGAAAAAAAATAAACTGAAAACAAAAATTTGGCTAGTTGTAAAAAAAAAAAAAAAACTGAATGTATGTATGTATGTATGTGAACAAGGAAAAAACTAAAATTAAAATCGAAAAGGAAAACGCCTTAATCAATAAAAATTTATCCTAGTTTGCTCACTCATTCATAAGTTTTATCTTAATCCAAGTTTAAAGAAATTCAAAACTTTTGAATAATAATTATTATTATTTTTAATAATAATAATTATTATTTTAATAATAAGTAATAAGTACTAGTAGTATTATTTAGGGAAAATTTCATAACTAACCAAGTATCTTACATAGCCCTACTAGATAATAGACATATTAACATATATCAATGGCTAACCAAAATTGATGCTAAATAATAGGTACATGGATATCCTAACTTCTAAAAGATCTGCGTGAATATCTCCTAAATACTAGCGTCGATTGTGTTAACTATCAGCAGCCGAAAAATCTGCAAACTAAAAGCAGCGTGAATAACTGAAACACTGCTTCCCTTAACTGATATTAATGGAATCCCAGTATCCGAAAAATCAGGATTCCCACAAGTCACGTATTGAAGAATCTTACCCACTATATATATCCATATATACACTGATATTAACAGGAAAAAGTAACGCACAAATATTCCTAATATTTGTGAACAGATGTATCTTTATAAACAGAGTCAGTGGGAATCATATCCATATTGATTTTTTTTTTTTTTTGCGTGGAAGGATTGGATAACAAAGATATTACCACATATGATTATTAACCTTGCAAATATACCATGAATATATCTTGAACCTACACTGTTAGTTTTCAGATGTGGTTGCATATTCCATTTATACCATGAATATCTCTTGAATATACCATGGATATATCTCGAATATACCAGATATAGTTAAATTCGAGATAAATATACCATGAATATATCTTGAATATACTCAGATATAGTTGCATATTCCAGTTATATTGTCATCTATGTAAAATAAATTCATAATATAGAAAAAATATTCTGCAATATCAGTTATATACTACTGCAAAAAACATAACAATTAAAATGCATACAACATGAATATAAGTGAATAACTAATCCATATTGTTAGGTTCTTAAGCACCATGATGGTTATGATCTGCTCCCAAGTGGTCCAGAACTTGCCTAGGAGTTGGGTGATGATCAAATGCATAACCGAAAGTCTTACCAGATCAGAGAGATGGTTTGTTTGGTCCAAATTCGAATACTAGGAGGCCTGTTTGAGGTGAGAAGGAAAACAAAACAAATGGAAAGAAAATACACAATAAGGAAATAAGAACAGCTAAATACATCCTCTAACTTCCACGATCCACTTGAA
This sequence comes from Petunia x hybrida, assembly GCA_037355625.1. Lineage (NCBI taxonomy): Eukaryota > Viridiplantae > Streptophyta > Magnoliopsida > Solanales > Solanaceae > Petunia > Petunia x hybrida. The sequence continues at coordinate 206,927 of JBBBVM010000303.1, forward strand.
AGTTTTTTGTCGATTCTTGTCTTTGTGCACAGATGCTAGGCAAGTTGTTGGAACTTCATTCCGCATTTGATCGCAAAGTTCTTTTCTTTTCTTTTGGTTTGTGAAGAAAATTCTATTGAGAAGACCAGATTTTGAAGTTTTTGCACACACGTTGGATACTTAATGCTCTGGAAGTGTTTTAAAAGCTGGAACAAGTTACAAACTGTAATATATTTGATTAAATTACAAATGAATAATTAGAAGTTGGGGAAGATAAAAAGGGAAGTTTGATTTTATCTTAGATTTCGAAATTTAAAAAATTTGTTTACCGCTTAATTTTTGATATACCGAAAATTTAGGATAATTCTCATAATCAGTGAGTAGTAATTGAGAAGTGGTAAAACTAATAAATGCACAGTTAAAAAATTGCTCATTCCCCATGATAATAGGCACGCTGAAAGGGAGTTAAAGAGTTTTTAAAAGTGGCTATTAAATGATTAGTAAATAAGTCTATAAGTCTATTTACAATAATATAGATAAAATGTATCTATTTTCTGATAAAGACCTTCTCAAATGTCTATACAGTGTAAAAATTCATATTATTTATAAATTTAGGGCCTTTTAAAAATGGGAGCCTAAAGCATAGGCCTTAGTGGCCTTATGCTTGGGCCGGCATTGCAACACTTCAAGTTATATGGGAGAATGTATGAAGAGATTTTAAATGACAAGTGATGCCTAGACAATATGTTATTTGAGAGAATGTGAGATTCAAGAGCAAGTGCTGCTTAAAAAGAAGGGTCAAATGCAAGTATTGCCTCTTAGGCAATACTTATTGAGAAAGGAAGGATGGGGATACAGGTGTAATTATAAGATTCATAAGAGTATTTTTGTCCAAAATTTATTCATTAAAACAAGTGGATGTCATTTTTACTAAACCACTATTTGTGAAGTCAAAAAGGAAAACCATTGTCTATGGTGTCATAGTTCTGCAATTCTCTTCATTCAAATTAAGGAAAATGACTTCCTTCAATTGGAGTACCGAAATTAAGTTTTGGGCCACTTATATACAATTTTGAAGCATTAATTACACAAAAAATAATATTAATATTACAAAACATAGCATTTTTTTTATATACAAATTCCTACAAACAACTAGAAAAGGAAAAAATTTAGCCTCCACCTCACATCTCTCCCCTATGCCGGCCCCTGCCACCTATTGCCCCACCTGCCGCCGTCGGGCTGACTTCCATGCCTCTACAAAACCAATGCAGAAACAGTTAGAAACAGTGTAGATACAATCTGAAATAGTGCAGAAACGGTGAAGATACAGTGCATGAACAATGCAGAAGCAACGCAAAAAAATTAATAGTACAAAAACACCAAAAAAGTATAAAATTCAGAAACAGTTAGATACAGTACGGAAACAATGCCAAAACGCAAAAAAATCGCAGAAACAGTCTAAAAATAATTAGATACGGTGCAGAAATAGTGAAGATACAATAAAATAATAATATGAAAAAATATCAGAAGTAAAATAAGAAATGATAAAAATTAAATAAAATAATACTAGATACAGTATAGATACATTAAAGTAAAAAAAGAAAAATAATAAGAAGTAATAAATTAACTAATACACTATTAGATACCGTCTAAAAACAACATGATACACAATAAATAAATGAAATGATACAATAGATACGACTATAGCAGATACACTACAGTTACATTAGATACGACTATAGTAGATATGCTACAGATATAATGTTGATGCATTACAGACACAGCGTTGATACGGTCGAGTTCAATGCACAAAACTGGCTAGCGGATCACATTTAAAGCTTAAAGTGCCTATTTCTGCAAATCACAAATCAACACAAGTACTCAACATTGTTAGCGGTGGCGCTGATCACCTTCTCTCCAATATCAACTCCACTTCACTACTCGCCGATTAGGTAAGTGCTCTGATTGTTTGATGCTACTCTTTATTTTTCTTTGTTGTTCTTTATTACTAAGACCAAGTAAATAAACCAAATAAAAAAAATGAAGAAAGGAATAAGGATAATTAATAACCAAGTTTCTAGAGATTACAACGCCTAAAGTCCACAATGTAGACATGAGAATTATGTAACCTAACCATGTACTGGTGAAAAAATACATGATCAAGTCAAATTCTATCAATAAGTGATGCTACGTGGAACCTAATGACTATATGTTATGTGAAATTGGGGGAGTATATTGGCCTAAATTTACTTAAGACAACAAATCGATGTTGGATTGAGTATACAAGCAATACTAAGTATCAAAGCTGAAACAACAAGCAAAATCAAATAGAATTGCGAAGAAATAGATGGAATTTCACTATATAAGGTTCAGTACAAATTTTGCCAAAGTTTTGGTATAAATTTCTAGATGCTTTCAATATGAAACGTACTGCTATTTATAGGTATACAAAAGTACAAGTCATTTTCCCCATGTTGCCTACTAACCCCTTCATATTCCACATCCTTTGGAAAGTGGAGTTAGTGGACTGAAGTAGTGGGAAGTTATTCCGCTGAAATTGGAATTATCCACCAAGGCTAAAGTCCATCGCCCCGAAGATATGAGTTGTCTGGTCAGCTGAGGTGTTAGCTCACCGAAAGTGCAACACAATCTATTTCTTCAATTGATGACTTCGGTATCTTCACAATTTGCCTCGAACCACAGCTTACAAATATCTGTCGGCTCGCTTTGCACCATATAACCGAAGTGCCACATGTGCAAGTCGATTTTTACCGAATACAGATAGTCCCCTCACTCCTCGGAAAAGTGCCAGAGTCACCAAGGAGTGGAATGAATTTGAGCAGGAGATCGACGCGGCGAAATATACGCCAAGGAATTTAAAATTGATTCAATCACTTCACCTGCCTGTTGTGCCAAACGTGACGACCGTTGATTTGCCCCAAACAATCACGCTGCTTCTTTTGGTGTTCCCAACGTTACAGTAATGAGTGCTTGCTCTTCCTATAAATATATCCACTTGATGAACCATCTCTCCCTCTTGTGATCATTTAATCATCAGTAATGGAAAGAGAAATACTACATAGCCTACTGAGAATTACCATAGTTTTCTACCAAGAATCTTTTCTTCCAAGCTTTAAAAAATCCATGTTTAAATCATGTCTGCAACACATTCCGTTCAGGGTTCCAGTGGTTCAGAAGGGAGGGTTCCAGACCCCACCACCATGATCGTCGGTGACGAGCTGGTGAACATTGGGGAACCCTTGAAGGTTATCATGCCGACGGGCGGTGATGGAGAAGCAATGTCTCAGGCAGGTGGCTCTAGGCGGCATAAAGCCACTGCTGGCTACAACATAAGTGTGGGAGACGATGGCGATGGTGATGATGACGTCACCAGCAATAGCCGTGCTGGCGATGAGGGTGACGTTGGTGGTGATGACGTCATCAATGTTCATGAAGTCAGTGGCCAAGTGGGTGGCGCTAGGGCCAGCAAGGCTGGATCGAATACCGAGGTTGGCACCTCGAAGAGGTTTAGGAGAAAAATTCCTCTTGAAGATGAGATTGAACCCCAGTATGTTATCCCCTCAGATTTTAGTAATGAGAAGGATTTCAAGGAGCAAAATCAATCAGACGCTCAGCGTGGGAAGAATAGGAACATACCAGTGCATGTGACATCGAGCCTGATAATCAAAGACCTGATAGAGGTCATTCGAGAAGATTGCCGATGGGGGCCCGAAGTGGAGATTTTGGCACCAGCGCCGAATACCAGTGTATCCGACCATGTTCTGGGGTATAGCTGTGTTTATACATACCCTTTTACCATAGGCTTCATCCTTCTAGTCCACCAAGTAATAGACACCTTTTGTCGAACGTATAATCTATGCTTGGAACAGCTGGGCCCCGGTGTCTGGAGGGTTGTTCAAGCTCTCTACTTCTTAAGCTAACAAGCTGGGGTACCCTTCACTTTTTATCACCTGATCACCTTTTATTACCCTTATTTCCACAAGGCTGGGGTTGTGGCTTTAAACAACCGAGGCCAATATGAAATCTTAAGTAAGAGTGAGGATCATGGCGACTAAGGGTGGCTAACGATCCGGTCAGAGCCGGACTTGAGCTGAAAACCGGCTCGGACCGGTGGCGACCGGACCAAAAAAACTTAACGACCCCGGCCCCCGATTCTGAAACGGCTCAATGATTTTAGACCGGATGGACCCGTACAAAATTGGACCGGAACCGGCCGAAAAAAATCAAAATTTCCCAGCCGTTAACTATCCATTGGCAACGGCTCTTTTGACCTCCTAGCCGTTGTCCAACGGCAAAAACGGCTATTTTCACCCCTCTACCACCCCATAACCACCCCTAACTATTTTTTTCTATAAATACCCCATTATTTCATCATATTTTTCACATAAATCATCCAATTCTCTCACATTCTCTTCAATATTGCTATTTTGCTACTTTGGCTATTTGTTAAAAATTTACAATTTGGCTACTTTATCAAGTTTTAATTGGAGTTGCTATCAAAGTTATATTTGGTGATGAAGTTTTTAAATATCAAGTATTGGGTCAATTAGAGGGGCTACTTGGTTGAAATATCAATTTCGCTATTTTTGCAAATTTTCGATTATCAAATATTCAACTAATTAATTGAAGTGAAGGCTCAAGTTTCAACTTCACCTCAATTATACGGTTATATTTGGTTTTTCGTTCCTACTTTCTACTCTTTTATAATTTTTTTGTCATATATTTATTTTATTTGCTATTATTATGTCTTAAAGAGGTTCAATTGAAACTAGTAGTTGGGGGCGGGAACGTGGTCTTGGAGGAAATAGGGGTAAAGGAATTGCTGGTAGTTCTAGTCAGTTCACCCCACATAGATGAATCTCAATATTATCATGATGTTAGCGCTAATAGTATACTTGATCATGAAATGTTAGAAGCACAATATGACCATCAAAGCGGGGTTAATTTAGAAGAAACACATGACTTTCAATCTAGTCCACCTGAAGTTCAGCCTGACTTGCCTCATGTACCTCCTACTAGAGTACCGGTTAAACGCAAGGAAAGATCGGAGGTGTGGGAATTTGCAAAAAGAAATTTGAAACACAGACGGCCATATGTGGGCTTTGTCAAATGGAAAGGGATTTTAAAACTGGGGGTAATGATGGTGGAACGGGTAAAATTAGGACCCACTTACAAAAGAACATCCTAAAGAATGGTCAATGCGTGCGAGGGTATATATTTAGGGACCGAACATGGGGGAGTAGCGCATGATGAATCTTTGGGTACTCAAACAAAATTAACCAAACAATAGGAGGGCTTCTTACTTATAATAAACAAAGGGGATAGGAAAAATATTGCTAAACTAGTTGTCGAGGTTTTACCTTATAGTTTTCCTTCTTCTACAGATTTTGTTTGTTATGTTCAGTCTATATATAATTCCTCTTATCAAGCTTTTTCAAGAACTACTGTTAAAAATGATATTATTAAATATAAAAACGAATATCAAGATTATTTGCGATATTTATTTGATAACTTTGACACTAGAGTATGTCTTACTACGGATATGGATCATTGTACTAATGGATGTGATTATATTACTGTTACTGTTCATTGGATAGATCCTGATTGGGTATTTCAAAATGTACTATTGCTTATAAAGTTGTTGATGAACCACATAAGGGAAATTATATTTGTAATAAAGTTTCATCAATTTCTTGTACGTACTGTTTAACTAATAAAATTTTTAGTATTATAATGCTACAAACAACACAGAAGCACTTAGGAACTTAAAACCTATTTTGAACTCCCCTTTTGAGGAATTTTTTCATGTTATGAGTGCATGTCATATTTACAACTTAGTAGTAAAAGATGGTCCTGGCTTATTTAACGACATTATCAAAAAGGTGTAAATAGCTATTACTTATATTTTTAGAAATAAAACCAAGAAAGAAGAAGAGAATGGGAAAGAAAATGTATAGAATTAGGAATGCCAATTAAGAGAGTCCCAAAGGAAGTTTGTACTAGATGGAACACTTTATATGAAGCATTAAGTATCACTTATAATTATAGAGTGCCTATTTCTCAAATGTATAATAAATATTTTATAGAAATCTATCACCTTAAAGAGGACGATTGGCAAATTGTTCAACATCTTCTTCAGTTTTTATAAAAATTTTATAAAGCTTCTTTAAAATTTTCCAGATAATATTATCCAACTTCTCCTACCATGTTATATTATATAGTTGAAATATCGAAATTATTGAATGTATATAAGCAATATGAAGTATGCAAAGTGGCTGTAGAGGTTATGATTGAAAAATTTAGAAAATATCTTTTCCCAATTTCTCCTCTTTTTTACATTGCTTCTGTGTTGCATCCTACTTTTAAAATTAAGTTAACTGAACGACTTGTTAGAGAAATATATGCAAATTAGAAATTACTCCTATTGAAATTGCTACTAACGGGTATCCAAGTGTAGAAGATGCTATTGCTAAAGTTCATGTAGATACCATAGCTGTTTTTAAAAAGCATAGAGCTTGGGCAAACACTGCTACACTAACTGAATCAATACAATCCACCGGTGAAAGTTCTTCTCAAATGAGCAAAATATATGCGGGGGATGAGCACTTTTGGGGGACTTGATGAAAAGTTGCTTTCAAAACAGGACGAGTACGGGGAGGAATACAGCAAGTTCTACGTGTATTTAATTCAATACCCAAAGAAACTTAAAAACTTTTGAACTCATGATTTGTTGGGTTATTGGAAGAATCAAGAATCACAATTCTAATTCTTTCAAAAATGGCCCGGGATATATTAACAATTCAAGCTTCATCAGTTGCATCGGAAAGCACTTTTTGCCAAGGAAGATTTTAAATTGGAGATCACATATATTCGTTGAAGGAGGAGGCAATGGAGACATGAGTTTTATTCAGGGATTGGATTAGAGCAGAGCGAAGAAACTTTGGTCTACCAGAACTTACTAAGAAAAAAGGCAAAGCATATCTCAATCAAATTTTAGCAACGGAACAAGTGAAGAAGGGAGTTAAACCGGCAATGAAGAAGAAGAAGAAGATGATGATGATAAACAAGAACAACAACCGCCAGTTCCTAAAGAAAAGTCTACAACTATCATCAAGAAATTAGCTAGTATATTTAAAAGAATGTAATTTTCTAAATTAGAATTTTGAAATTACAAATTTGAAAGTTTAGCTATTGTAGTATGTATTGCACTACTTATGTCTTAAACAATTCAATAAAATTGATCCAAATCTTGGAATTCCATCACAACTCTTGTCTTCATATTTTTTGTTTTTAATTTATAGTTTGCGCAAAAATACTACAACTAATTACTAGTTTCTAAATTAGTTCAAATTTGATTTTATAAAATTAATTCAAAGTTTGAACTTTGAACTTAACAAATTAATTCAAAAGTTTGAACTTGTCAAATTAATTCAAGGTTTGAATCATCACTTAAAAAATTTAAAAAATTCAAAATTTGAAAAATATTATAAGTTTTTTAATTCTAAGTTTAAACATTGAAATAAACTAAACATTCCAAATATATATACAAAGTTGATAATATTTTGTTATATTTTCAAAAATTTCAAATTATCCATCACTTTAAATAAAACACAAAGGAATATATATATATATATATATATATATATATATATATATATGGGCCGACTGTCGACCGGACCGACAGTTTGAATTGGCCCAACGACTCTCTTTCAAATATAGCCGTTGATCAACGGCCAAAAATGGCTATTTTTTTACCTACCACCCCCCTAAACGCCCTCCATACCCCCCCCCCCCAAACCTATTTTTATCTATATATACCCTATTATTTCATCATTATATCACACAATTCATTACTTTCTATCAATTTCTCTCAAATTACTCTCAAAGGCTATTTTTTAAATTTCTTCCAAAGTCCAAACAATTATAATGGCTGAAAATAAAGCTCCCGCTGCTTCCGGTCCTAGTGAAACATAACTTGCAGAACAGAGAGGTCGTTCTTTAGTGTGACAAATTATTATAAAAGATACTGAAACACAGAAAACTAAATGTAGCCTCTGTAAGATAGAGTGGAAAATTTACACTGCTGAGAGGAGTGGAGGGACGACAAAGTTTAGGACCCACTTAGAAAAACATCATAAGACCGAATGGGATAGAGTAAGGGGCTTTAATCCGCGTGATTGAAGAAATGGTTAAGGGAATATGTATGTAATGATCAATTCTTAGTTTGTCTTTTGAATTATATATTTCTTGAATTAAAATATTTGTATTTCTTTTCCAATCTATCAAAGTTTGTTCAGCGTTTGTCATAATAATTTTTATAGCACTTTTTTTTTTTAATTTTCATTGCATTTGCTTTAAAAAAAAAAAAAAAAAACGAAAACTGGACGGACCGAACCGGAATAAACCGGCCAAGCGGTTGCCGGTGCCAGTTCCATTTTGGCTCTCCATTTTCCCACCGGATTCGACCGGACCGGTAAGGCCGATTTGGTCCAGTTTGGTTCTTCTACTTGGCCCGGACCGGAACCGGTCGACGGTGCTGGTCCCGGACCGAACTGGGCCGGTAGCCATCCCTAATGGCGACCGAGACTGGTGTGATCGTTATGTATTCATACCAACGAGGTTGTTGTCAGCTACCCCCAGTTTTCCGGAGGAGTGGAATGCCCGGCGTAAGTTTTTTCTACAAAATTTTGATCTTTGTCTCCTTTGGTGAGTAACTTCTTACTAATTTACCTTCATGCACAGCCAACAAAGTCCCAGTTAACCCTCCGAGCAGCTTGATCGATTGGGTGAAGGCAATAATGACGATCCAAACTCGTCCCCTTAGACAATGGATGCTTTTAGCTACCGAGGCTGACAACCGTTGGGCATGTAATAGGCATGGTGAGTGATTTTTCATGCTTTGGCTCCCTTGTAATTTGTTATTTGAGTGACCTGAAGCTCTATTTTTCTTCTAGGTTTTTCAAATAAGGCGGTCAAGGAGACCAAGGGGGATGAGAAAGAAGATGAGGAGAAAAGGAGAAGAAGAAAGAGAAAAAGAAAGAGAAGAAGGAGAAGACAATGATTGACGCCAAGGATGGCGTTAGTAAGATGGAGAGCTTGGCGAGGTAGCTTGCCAAGGAGAAGAAGTCCAAGGGCTCACTGTACTAAGGGACTTCAAAAGATGAAGATATCCTTGTCGGTTGATTTTTCTGTGTTTCAGCTGCTACTTCAACTTTTATCTATAAGCTTTCTCCCCCTTCCTCTACTAATTCGGAGAGAAAAAAGCCATTTCAAAGAGCCCTACCAAGGCGAAGCATCCTCGACTCGAGGTAACGACCTCTCAAGCTTTAGAGGTTGTGGCTGAAAAAAATGCCGAGGTCTTATTGATGAATCCAGCAAGGAGATGCCTGAAGCTGTTCCTGAAGTTATCCCCGAGGTTACCCCTAAAACGCCTAAAGTGACTGAGGCGACGTAGACCGAGGTGATCAATCTTGAGGAACCAGACCAATCAGCTTCTAAGGCCAAAGGCAAAGCCAAGGTCGGTGAAGGTTTGATCTCCAACATGGTTCGGGCATGCAATGAGCCTTTACAATCTCCAACCTCGGTGAAAGCTTCAAGGTGATTGGAGGTTTCCACCAGCTCCAATTTGTTGGATTGCACCAAACAAGACCTCATGGGTCTTGAGGAATTGGTTGGGACAAAGGAGGAGAAAATACTTGGACGCCTTAGCCGGATGAGGTTGATGTCTACCTCGGCTGCTTCTGCCCTTCGCGTAACTTTTCATCCAACTTGTATTTTTCCTTCTTTGAAACTCGCAATGTTTGAATATCAATGTTTTCTTTTAGAGTCTTGTCCTTTCGTTCAAAGTTGTTGAAATGGAGCGTGCCAGGGCCAAGGAACTCCAAAACGTCAAGGATATTTAGGAGGATAAGAAGAGGGGCTACTTGACTCAGTCTCCGAGCTTCAATCCCAGTTAGCTGCATCGAACCTTGCGCTGGATCATTGATCGCACGGGGCTAAATTTGGAGATCGAATGGCTTCACGCCGAACTGACTTCTTTCAAGGCTGAACTTCTCAAAAATGGCCAAGATTATTATGCCAAGTTGAAGTAATATACATTCAAGCTTCACGGATTGGAGAATTGCGTGAGCCAAGTTCTAGTGCTTGAAGGCAAGGTTACTCGACTTTGGGAAAAGATCGCTGACCTCAGGAGGGGAGCCAAAGTTAAAGCCACCAGGGCAAAGTTTGAAGAGGCGTGGGTTGTGGTCAAGACTCGGCTTGAAGCTCTTGAGCAAATTAAAGCCAAAAAGATTGTGTTGGATGAGGAGATCGCTAAGACGCAAGGTGATGCTGCCGATGCCCAAAAAATTGTTGATAAACTACCCTCGAGTGAGGGTTCGGATGATGATTCCGAAGATGGTGGGGATCCCTAAGCTTAGCTTTTCTTCTTAGACCTCTGCCTTAGATTTTTGTTTTTGCTGTGGCCATCGAGCCAATTTGTATAAACATCTTATGTAGCCTTCGGGCTTTATGTTAATGAATGTTGATGAATGAATCTTTACCTTTTGTTTCTGCGTGTTAGTCTCTATTTTGGCTTGAAAATTTTTTGACTTGATCACTTAGAAAATTTTTGCTTGCAAGGCTTTATAACTTGTAATAAATCGATTCTAACTTGGGACGACGTCTCGTCCCCGAGCCGAGGCACTGAAAATGACTTCGGCCAGCTAATATATGCTCGATAAATAAGATCAGAGAAATAAAGAGGTGCTGAATCAAGTTCATTTCACTAATGATAACGACGAGCCAAGGGCAGGCTTTTACATGAAACCTAGTCACAAAGATACTTAGGAAAATTTCAAAAACGACACCACTATTGGGCGCATAATACAAAGTCCTAAGTTATTCCTCAGGCGGACAGTCCCCGGTGCTTGAATAGCTGATCTTCGGTACGCAGAGCCTCGAGTCGAATTGGACCGCACCCTATCTCTCCCACCCCTCTGGCGTTCGGATGTAAATCCTGATGAAGATCCGAGCACTATGTTGTTCCCTTCGCTTCCTGAAAAGGTCAAGCAAAGTAAACGAGGGGTTAGTGCGTACTATTCGACCCAGGCTTCGGAGCGTTTTCATTTTGTAGCCGTGGGTGAAATTTTATCAATTTAAAGGTTACGTACCTTAGTGTTAGAAATAATGCCGCTTCAAGTTGGAGATATTCCAATTTAAGGGTTCGGCTTTGCCTTTCAAATCATCCAATTGATAAGACCCTTTTCCTATGATAGCTTTGACTTTGTAGGGTCCTTCCCAATTCGCAACAAGTTTTCTAGCATTTTTCTCCTTAGTTGATTGGTTTGAAGCTTTCAGCACATAATCACCAACCTTAAAATCCCTAAGTTTGGCCTTCCTATTGAGATATGATTTGATTTGCCTTTTATGAGCCTCTACTCGAATCAAAGCTAGTTCCATTTTTTCTCCAAGTAAATCCAGCTCTATGCGCATAGCCTGTTGTGGCATGAGCGTACCGAAGGCTGGGTTCACCCACCTCCATAGGAATAAGTGAGTCCATCCCATAGGCAAGGGAAAAAGGAGTTTCAATAGTACAGTTTTTCTCTGTGGTTTGCATCGCCCACAGCACACCGGGCAACTCATCGGGCCATGGACCTTTGCCTTGTCGAGCCTTTTCTTCATATTCTCAATGATAATTCTGTTTGAAGATTCCGCTTGACTATTTGCACTTGGGTGATAAGGTGTTGATACTATCCTCTTTATGCCCCATTGATTCAAAAAATGAGTGACCATCGACCCCATAAACTGAGAGTCATTGTCACAAGTAATTTCCCTTGGGACACCAAACCTGTAGGTGATATTTTGTGGATGAAATCTATCACCTCTTTCTGTCTAACTTTGGCGAAGGCCCCTGCTTCCACTTATTTGGTGAAGTAGTCAGTTAACACAAGTATAAACCGGACACTACCTTTCGCCTTCGGCAGAGGAACTATTATATCCATTCCCCATTTCATGAACAACCAAGGTGACACGATCGAATATAAGGGTTCTGCTTGCTGATGGATCATACGGTCATGTGGTTGACATTTATCACACTTTTTTACAAAGGCTTTGGCGTCTGCGCTAATAGTTGCCCAATAGTATCCAGCCCAAAGTAACTTGCGCACTAAAGCTTTTTCTCCCTAATGGTTGCCATATTCGCCCTCGTGAATGTCCCTCATAACATACTTAATCTCTCCCGGACCCAAACACTTGGCCATCGGGCTGCTATACATTCTCTTATACAATTTTCCCAAAATCATCAAGTATGAGGCTGCTTGAGTCATCAACTTTTTTGCTTCTCTCTTGTTGGGGGGAAGAGTCCCCAATTCCAAAAAAGATATGAACTTGGTTTGCCAATCCCAAGTGTGGTCCACCAAATTGACTTCCAATTTCATGTTCTTCATCTGCGCTGAGAGAAATCGAACGACTGAATCAGTCCCCTTCCTCCACAATTGAACCCAAATTAGCTAAAGCATTGGCTTCAGCATTCTTATCTCGAGGTATTTGTTTGATTTTCCACTCTTGAAATTGAGCCAGTATTTTTTGGGCTCGGGCTAGAAACGGTTGCATCCTAGGCTCACGAGCTGAATAGTCCCCGAGCACTTGATTCACTACCAACTGTGAATCGCATCTCAATTCAACTCTTTCCATCCCCATCTCCTTAGCCAATTCCAGGCCTGCTATAGCAGCTTCGTACTCAGCTTCGTTTTTGTTATCTTTTTTAATCAAATTGAATGTGTAACTCTTTCTCCTATTGGTGCCACCAAGACAATTCTAAGCCCCGAGCCTTTGGAATTTGTTGCTCCATCTGTGTAAAGTATCCATAACCTTAATTTTGTCCCTTTAGACTTCAGATTTTCCTTTTCAGCCTCGGGAAGGATTCCAACACTAAAGTCAGCCACGAAGTCTGTAAAAACTTAGGACTTTATGGCTGTTCGAGGCTGATATGTGATGTCATATTCACTTAACTCTACCGCCCATTTGGATAACCTCCTCGACGACTCCAATTTGTGAAATATATATCTTAAGGGAAAGGTAGTAACTACAAGTATTGGGTGGCATTGAAAATAAGGTCGTAGTTTCTGAGCAGTTATAATTAAAGCAAGTGCTAATTTCTCAAGATGTGGGTACCTGGTTTCGGCGTCAAGGAGCGTTTTGCTCACGTAACAGATGGGCTGTTGCTTGACATCTTCTTCCCGAACCAATATTGCGCTCACTGACACCTCAGATACGGCCAGATAGACCAACAAAGTTTCCCCATCTTTTGGCTTGGCGAGAAAGGCACGTTGGCCAAATAATGTTTCAAATATCCCATCACTTCTTTACACTCCGGTGTTCACTCAAAAGTGTTATTCTTCCTTAGAATTTAGAAGAATTTGTGGCATCGCTCTGATGACCTTGAAATGAATCTACTCAAAGCAGCGACTCGGCCAGTTAAGCGCTGAATTTCTTTCACCCCGGAAAGCTCACCAGGGATTTCCTCAATCGCCTTGATCTTTTATGGGTTAGCCTCGATTCCCCGTTCAGAGACTATGAACCCCAGAAACTTTTCCAAGCCAACACCGAAGGCGTTCTTTTTGGGGTTCAACTTTATGTTGTATTGCCTTAAAACAACGAAGGTTTCCCTCAAATGATTTAGGTGATCTTCCACCCAAACGGACTTGATGAGCATGTCATCTATATATACTTCCATTGATTTCCCAATGTAGTCTTTCAACATGCGACATACCAGCCATTGGTAGGTTGCCCCTGCATTCTTGAGCCCGAAGGGCATCACTTTGTAGCAGAAAGTACCTCGGTTTGTGATGAACGAGGTTTTTTCTTCATCCTTTGGGTTCATCAGAATTTGGTTGTACCCTGAATTGGTGTCTAGAAAGGTTAATAGTTTGTGTCCAACCGTGGAGTCTATCAACCTATCTATTTGCGGCAACAGGTAGAAATCTTTGGGGCAAGCTTTGTTCAAATCCGTGTAGTCGACACACATTCTCCATTTACCATTATTTTTTAGTACGACTACAATATTGGCCAACCATTCGGGGTATTTGACCTCTCTTATGAAGCCATTCTCTTGCAGCTTCGTAGTTTCATCCTCAATTGCCTTTTTTTTTACGCCGGTATGCGGCCTTTTCTTCTGCTTTACCGGGGTATAGCGTGGATCCACGTTCAACTTATGAGTCATGATCTCCGAATCGATGCCAATCATATCAGCATGGGACCACGCGAAGCAGTCGTCGTTAAACTTTAACACTTCAACTATCATTTTTTTTTTACTCTGGGTCCAACTTCGAACCGACAAACACCTTCCTGTTGGGAAATCATTCGACAGTGTGAAAGATTCTAATTCTTCAATGGCCGAATCCTCGGCCTTTTTCTTTCGATGTTCTTGGATGCACATCGGGATCTTTTCTACATCCTCTTGGGGGATCGGTTTGAGGAAACGAATCCCTCTCTTCACTAGACCTCGGTGACTTTAATTGCTATTGCCTTGATCCATTCGGGACGAATCCATTCTCTAATACAACTGAATAGCATTTTCTTGCCATTCGTTGCTCTTCCTTGATCGAAAGAATCCCCCAAGGGGTTGGAAATTTAATGACCTGATGAAGAGTGGATGGTATATCTTCCGTCGAATGAATCCATGGTCTCCTAGGATCACATTGTAAGCCATGTCCTTAGACATGACTTGGAACATCGTTTCCTTAACAACCCCTTCGGCATACGTATTGAGCGTGATTTTTGCCCAATGTTTTCTCAATGGAGTTATTAAAACCAGTTAATATGGTTGTCTTCGGAACGATTTGCCTATTCAACCTTTCTTAACAGCCCCGTAGCTGATTATGCTAACAGAATTACTGGGGTCGATCAAGACTCGTTCGGTATTCGAATCGTTAATTCTCAGCATGATGACTAAGGCATCATGATGGGGTAACATCATCCCATCACAGTCATCGTCGTCAAACACTATCTCTTTACCCGAACCTCCTACTCGAGTTCTTTTCTCCATCGTTATCGACAACTTGGCGAACTTTTTGGTGGCAGTGAAGTTCACACCATTAACTTCAGATCCACCAGATATCATGATCACAACCCCCTTGGAGGGTGGTGCCTTCGGTGGCTGTCCATCTCATCGGTTCTTTGCATAGTTTTGTTTACCTTTATCAGTAAGAAACTCACCTAGTAAGCCTTTTTTCAACAGATGAGCCACCTGGAGGCGAAGTGCCTTACAATCCTCAATTCGATGTCCATAATTAGCGTGGAACTCGCAACGCAAGCTTTAGTCTCTCTTTTCGGGAGCTGTCTTCATATCTTTGGGTAATCTCACCCCCCTTGTCCGTCATCCCCTTCAGGGCATTTACCAGCTCGGTGGTTGACACATTGAAGTTGTAATCTGGTATCCGAGGTAGGTCTTTATTTTTGGACACCAAAGCGGGCCCTATGGTGTTCTTTTGATTACCATTATGATTTACTCTACCACAAAGGCGTTGGCTTATGGGCGGTCCAACGAGACTTTGTCTCACGTGTTGCCTTTATGAATTATATGACTCATATCGACCCTTTGAATTTCCCATCGGCACCTCGGCGCGTCGAGATAACTCAGGGCAATTTCTATAGTTCAGGCTTCGGACTAAAGCTCTCCATTCAGCTTCTTCCAACCTTATCTTGGTAGCAGCTCTATCATGCAACTCGTTCCACGTCTGAGCTTGATATTGTTGAAGCTCTTTCTTTAGCTCGGCAACTGCTTCAGAGTTCCGAATATTGATATTTCTTTCGAAGGCCACGATGGCCAAGTTATCTCCCATGGGGGGCAGTTCCATCCTCTCGGCTTGGAATCGCTCAAGGAAGTCTTTGATGGGCTCCCCATATTGTTGCTCGACCTCGAAGATATTGACCTTGAAGATACCTTCCTTCCTTTGAAGAATCTTTTGTGCCCCGGTGTGAGCGTTGATGAACGCATCGGCCAGCCTTTTGAAATCTGAGATAGATTCCGAGGGCAAATGCATATACCAACGCAGCGCCCCCTTTTCCAATATGTCCCCAAATTTTTTCAAGAACATAGACTCTTTTTTGAGTTCAGATAAGTCATTCTCTTTCACCATTGCCATGAATTCAGTCACGTGCTCGACCGGGTCGGTGGTGCCATCATATTTCTTCTGAATTTGCATTTTGAAGTGCTTTGGGATTGGAGCTGGAGCAACCTCAAATTTATAAGGCAATTGCCTATATTGGTAGATATCCAACGCCGTCTTCCTTACCTCGGGGACGTTTTCGAGTCGCTTCTCAAATTTGGCCTCAACTCGAGCCTCGATCTCTCTTTTCAGTTTTTCGAGGTCCATCGAGGAGTTGGTTTCAACCACATTAGGAACCGTCCCGAATGGTGGATTGGTGTTTGGTACAGCCCCCGAGCCTCTAGACGTGGCTTTGTTTTGAGGTCCCCCTGTATCCGCACCCGCAGGATCGAAGTTCGGGATGCCTCTATTCGAAGCTGTGTGTGGAGTATCAATGGAGGTGGCATGATTTCTCATCGAAACTACTTCCAAGGAGCTATGAAATTCAGCGTTAAAGGTTGCTTGCTGGTCGAAGCGTGCTTGGAGGACATTCAAAGAGCGTATGACGAACGCTTGGAAGGGGTCGCTTGATCCTGATGAAGAAGGATCTGTTGGAGGTGGTGGTGGTATGAGTGTATCTTCCGTTTAAAGTGGGGGTAAGAGCGTACCAGTTTGTCCAACGGGAGGTAGCTGGTGCACATTGGTGTTATCACCATTGTCAGCCATCGCCTGAAAAGAAAATAATTTCGTTCAACTTTGGAACAAAGCATAATTGCTTGGATCCCTACAGACGACGCCAATTTGTATTGGCCTAAACTGACTTAAGACAACAAATCGAATTTGGATAGAGTATACAAGCAATACTAAGTATCAAACCTGAAACAACAAGCCAAATCAAATAGAATTGCGAAGAAATAGATGGAATTTCACTATATAGGGTTCAGTAAAAATTTTGCAAGAGTTTTGGTATGAATTTCTATATGCTTTCAATATGAAGCGTACTGCTATTTATAGGTATACAAAAGTACAAGCCATTTTCCCCATGTTGCCTACTAACCCCTTCATATTCCACATCCTTTGGAAGTGGAGTTAGTGGACTGAAGTAGTGGGAAGTTATTCCGCTGAAACTGGGATTATCCGCCGAGGCTGAAGTCCATCGCCCCGAAGATATGAGTTGTCTTGTCAATTGAGGTGTTAGCTCACCGAAGTGCAACACAATCTATTTCTTCGGTTGATGAATTCGGTATCTTCACAGTTTGTCTCGAACCACAACTTACACATATCCATTCGGCTCGCCTTGCACCATATAACTGAAGTGCCACGTGTGTAAGTTGATTTTTACCCAATACAGGGAGGAGAGGAGATGTGAGATTGGGAGAAATGGGAGGAAGAAGGTAGAGTTCTGCTATGTTAAATTATTGTTTGCTATGTTTTGTAATGAAGTTCTCTTTTCCTCTATATTAGGTAATTTTGCGAAAATATCTCTTTGTTGTAACTTCTGAAAGTGTACTTTTGTATAAACGTTCTTTAAGTTTTAGAAGAGTCATTGTCTTCGCACCTACCCTAAACACCCAACCCCACACCCTTATCCCAACCCCTTAATCCGACCACCCATGATGCAGGGTAAAACGACGAAGCAATAAAAGTAGCGGAAGAAAAATGGTAAACATGATAACCAATAAATAAGGGTCGGGGAAGAACAGAAATAGAAGAAAGAAAGGATAATCAAATCAAACCATGATTTGAATATTCAGGAGAGAGAAAGAAACTTGAACTAATCACGGGATCACACTAGGTTGATCCGCCATGGATTCCAAGTAAGAGATACATGAAGCCAAGCTTCAACAAGAAAGACAAAGTTTCTTCTAAATTCTATTCTTCAATCTCAAAATCTAGATCCTGAACTAAGTGATTTAAGTGTAGTATTTATAGATGTTCTACACTTCTAATTAAAGACTAAAATAACCTTACAAGTTGGGTAAAGTAATAAAGACCACGTAGGGTCAAACTAGTAAATAGCACTAGGCTAAAATAGAAGTCCCGTCTTGGCTTGTACAGGAGGTAGGCGGAGCGCCTAGTCTTGGGCGGAGCGCCTGGGAATTGTCACACTTTTGGGCAGTAGCAAGCTTGGGCGGAGCACCCAGCCAGGGAGGCGGAGCGCCTGAGTGTGCAGCCTAGTAGGCGAAGCGCCTAGGCCTGTAGCAGGCTCCTTGATCTTCAAAATGCTCCCGATCTCTTCCCCGATGCTCTTGACCTCTCGTCCTTTACATCCACCAATCCCGGCTCTTGATGGTAAGTGCCTTAGGCCTGATTTCCCCTGCATCACACTCCCCTTCTTGAAAGGATTTCGTCCTCAAAATCAAACCATCAAGACCTACATCCAAAGACAAGCACAACCGAAAGCTCCTACTCCAAGAGTAGGTTAGTGCAAATAGTGTGGAAAACGCACTCTTATGGTATAGCCAAGTATCAATAACAATGATAAAGCCCATGTTTCCAAAAAAAAAAAAAACAATAAGTACTTGGCTTCCCCAAGGGGTGAACTCAACACAAGATTTATCAATGAGGTCAATAGGGTAGGGAATATGAAAGATCAAGCCATCAAAATTCCTATGATCCCTAAGTCCAATAAGAACACACCAAAACTTCCCACTAAAAGAGTAGGCAAGTCCAACAAGGGTGAGTGCAAGTGATGTGAAAATCACACTTTTGTGATAGAGCCAAGTATCAATACTCATCAAAAGGCTTATGTCTCCAAAGGAAACAACAAGTTCTTGGCTCAACAATGACAAGCACTCACAATTATAACAAGCAAAGAGATTAATAAGACATGCAGCATGCAAGATTAAGGAATCAAGAACTCTATCATCTCTAAGCTCATAACCAACACACCAAGCCTTTAATGCATTTTTATCACACGGTGACACAATGGCTTTGGCATGCTCAACACCCAAGGTGTGATCAACATATGGGTTGGAGTAAATAAAATAGTTCAATTGGCAACTAACATCTAATACTCCACTCCCCTTCTTAGAAACACTCTTACACATATCAGTAGTGACTTCCTCACCTCCAAATCCACCTCCAAGACAATCTCCCTCACTTGAAAAAATCCAAAGGAAGGTCTCCAAAATAGGTTCTTCATCATTATAGTCCACACAATGAAGGCTAGGACTACTAGAAGATAGTTCAACTCAACTAATATCAAGACCACTCATCTCAGTTGGAGTTCCAAACAACGGATCGTCCATAGAGTCTAACTTTACAAACCATGAAGGTTCTATTTTACTACCAACCCTAGTCTGATACAATTCACTATCACAAATGAGATTGTCTTTAAACAATGGAAATGTAAAAGCATGCACCTCAATTTCATGGTCAAACAAAAGCATAGTATCAAGACTAGGTTCTTCACTCTCACTCGAGGAGTCATTATAGGCAACCTTGTCCAATTCATGCAATTCGGACTCCTCAAGTTCATTATCATCCTTTCCATAACACATAGGTCCATCAAAAAGAAGCATATCAACAAGGGTATGGTCAACTATCTCATTTTCCCCTTTGTCAAAGATAGGTGGTGTGTCATTACAAGGTCCACAATCAAGGTGAAATACAATATCTTCACTAAAGAGAGGTTCAATAAAAACCGAGCTCACATCATGATGTGGCTTATCATTCCTCTCAACTAGTGGTTTACATTCACAATAAGTTGACCAAAAGACTCTACACTAGTTGCAAACACATTGTAATCACACAATTCATGAACTAGTATAAAGTTTTCACAAACACTATCATAAGACAAGAGAGTAACATGCTCAAGGGAAGAACTATCATATACCTTTGAGTGGCCATCTTGCTCACTCAATGCACTAGAAGTGTCATGAATTGTCCCTCCACCTTTAAGCTCACATTGAAGATCTCCTTCACCTTGCCCATCTACTTTGGAACATGATTGAGGCTCCATTGGCTTGCCTCCAAGAGTACCTACACAAGAATTCAAACAAGTAGAAGAAAAGATAAAGGGTTAAGGTTAGAATTAGGGGTATCCTCACTCTCAATGGTTCTTTTTCCCTCTTACTTTTCCCTCATTTTCTTTTCAAGGTCGGGTGTAGATTTGGGTGGTGACATCCCACTCACATTACTCAATACATCCTCTCATTTTTCCACTCTAGGAATGTCACCTGTCACTCCCTTACTCCTCTCAATCTTTTGTCTCTCATGTTCAGGTGAGTTGGGACGAGGACCAAGAATATCCATAGCCGGAGTAGGTGGACCCTTAACATCAACCCGGAATCTAGGACTTGGAGACTCATCACTTGAGCTCTCCTTCTTCTTTGTTGGTGAACCACTTGGCTTTGGAGTTTGTGGTTTCGTGTTCACCTTGTTGACATTTGTCAACTCTTTTGTTGCACTAGTCCCACCATTTCTTGTGTTTGTAGGGCTTCTTGTTTGCTCTCCCTTTTCATTTGAATAGCCAAGGAACGTGCACTAGCAAGTATTTGGTCCCTTACCCGACAAGGTTCAAATTCATAAGTCCTTTGACCCATGCTCACAAGATACATATTCTTCCCAACACTATAGTGCATACTCTTGTTTTGCAACCATAGCTCACCTAAGCATACATCAATATCCCACATAGGGTACACGTCACACCAACCATACCCCTTATAACCCCTATGAGATATGAGCACTCGAGCTTCCTTAGTAACCCAAATTCCATTAAACTTATAAGGATGCTCTAAAGCTTGGCATGGTATCCCTAGTCTAGCAACCAAAGAAGTGCAAATACAATTGCCATTGGTCGCACCAATTTTGAGCAAGTTTCCTCCATGTCCATTCACCTCAACAATGAACCTACGCTCACCCAAGTATTGTAGATCAACATCCAAGTATGGTGTCCCACTATTTCTCATGTTCGTGGGCTTTCTTGGTTGCGCTTCTTCTTTCCTTGGAAGGAGGAGTTGCATCTTTCCTTGTGCTTTAACTTGGTAACTGCCAAGGTCATAGGTGAACTTGAAGTATCTATTGAGAAGCCAAGATTTTCCCAACATAATATCATATCCCTCTAAAGGACCCACTTTGCACTCAACTTCTTCTTCAAAGTTCCTTTGTGAAACAACTACCCGGGCCACTCCATTAACACAAGGTATCCCCAACCTTCTCACTACAAGAGGACTAATCCAACTTGCTTCACCTTCATTCACTTGAAGCACATACCCACGATTTTCATTAAGGCTCACTATGAATTGACATCACTCTCTTTTTCTTAAGAGATCATCTACGTAATGCCCTTTACACATCCCATCGATAGTACCACCACTAGTTGGATACTTCTTTATTTCTCCACTACTAGCAACACCACTAGAATAACCTCCACTTCCCGTCATTCTTCCAACATTAGAAGTGTTGTTGAAAGTCGAGGAAGGAGTACCACTATGGAACCCATAAGTGCCTCACGCCTTGGTTCTATAGCCCATAGCACCACTCCTACCACTACTACTAGAGCAATACATTCCATTAGAAGCAAGAGCAACACCATTTCTCAATCTATCCTTCACATGGGAATTAGGAGCATTTAACCCTTTAGCACAAGTAGGGAGGGCAAGCTTCCCTTTTCCCCATGGAACAACCACCACCTCCTCTCATACTAATGGAAGGACTTCTACTACTCCTTTGTACACCACAAACAACACCAAGAAAAGATGAATATGAACAATTCGTATAATCAACTTCAGCATCCGTTCACTCTATGTCACTATCATCATGTTCAAATTCATCACAAGAAGAGTAAGTAGGTTCATTATACCTTGAAGCGTCACCATCATCGTTTTCTTGACTAGAAGCATAAGAATCTTCGCATTCATCTTCACAAGCCTCATAGTCTTCTTCATCCTCATAATCATCATAGTGACCCACTTCATCATCATACGAGCCTTGGTTCCCCGAATCGTCATAGCAATACCCATCATCATCATCATAGGAACCATAGTCTCCATCATCCCCACATGAGTCGTACCCTCCACAATCATCATCCGAAGCCATAGTTGTAATAATAAAGAGTAAAGGACCTCACAATTTCACTCCCTCACGTGTATCATGATGTTCGGCATTTTATGCATACTTTTCCTTAATATTTCCGCACATTGGAGCTTGTTTTGCACTTGTTTGGTGGCTTGTGAATTTGGTTTTACGCTGATGTTGTGTTGTTCGTGTGTAGGTCGTTACGCGATACATTTGGAGCGTTTCGAAGCTTGATTGAGCATGAATTGATTGGATGATGATTGAAGGATTGGATCGAGCACACAAAGGCACGACACGAGCCGAGTTTGGAGCGGAAAAGAGCAATTTTTGGCCTAGCGCTGCAGCCTCCGCGCCGCGCCATCCATAGCGCGAGGAGGTCTGCGCGTTTCAAGGCGCGTCGCAGGCTTAAGGCACGAAGCCTGGAGGCGTGTTCTGGTCGTTTTCACGCTTTTCGGGGCGCGGGGCGCCCGTTTATAGCGCCCCTTATGCGCGATTTTACTTCCTATTCCTTCTAGTTTTGGGTTTAACTTATTAACAAGGGTTTGGAAACAATATAAATAGTTTATTACTTAGTTTTTGAAAGGAGTTCTTGACTTTGGAGCAATATTGAGAGCTACACACTTCATTGAACAAGGGTTATTCCCAAATCTTTCATCTATTACATCAATTATTTCATTATTACACCAAATCTTTGCCTTGTGATTATGAATATGTGTGGCTAATTTCCTAACGTTCTGGGGTTAGAGTTTACATGAAAGTTGATTGTTGAAGATTGAATTCCATTGATTGAATCCCATAACGGGTTACTTATTCTTCCTTGATTTAACTTGTATAATTGTTAGAGCTCGATAGTTATACATCATCTATGGTTTTTGGGTTGAACTCGAAAGAGAGAACCTAATTACGTAATAAGGAAGAATAGAACTAGTTTGTGAACCCGGGCATCGGGGAATCAATTCGCGGGTAGGATAGACATATACTTGCTTGCCTAGTTTAACTAATTACAGGATCGTTAATGCGTGCATGTGATTTAACCCGTAGACATACAGGGATTAGAGTAGCTTGCATAGATTGTGAAGAACTGAAAGGTTTTCATAATTACAATTAACCTGTCAGTTAGTAACCCGGGATTTAAGAAGTGAAATCAATTGAATACATCAACTGGATTGTTCGTAATTCTAACCCTGGATCGCTCCCTTGATACTGTTAACAACCAAAGTTTTGCCCCATTGCTTGATTACATTCCAGCACTTTAATTACTGCACTTTAGTATAAAAACTCTTACACTCATTGGAAAAAGACGCCTGGATAGTTTGTTCAGGAATTGTTTATTAAGCACTAGTCTGCATAGTCCTCGTGGGAACGATACTCGACTTTGTCACTTTATTACTTGGCGACCGCGTATACTTGCGTGTGCGTTTGGGAGCAACAAGTTTTTGGCGCCGTTGCCGGGGACTAATTACGGACTAATTACTTTTGAACAATTACTTAATTGCTATTCAGGTTTAATTTTTTTGTTGAGTTTCTTGTGCTGTTTCAGGCAATAGGTTTTGAATGCAAAGGAACAAAAAGGACGAATCACTCGCACCTTTTGATCCCGAGCCTGAAAGAACCTTGAGGAAAATAAGGAAAGAAGCGAGAGATCGAGAAGCATTAGCAATCGTACTTGCATCTCTTCCTGTTGAAATGGCTGAAGAACAAACAGTAGCAGTGCGAGATGTGGCTCTTCCTAGTCTGAAAGGAGTAGAGTCAAGTATTGTGAAGCCTGCTATTACTGGGAACTTTGAGATCAAGCCCGGCATGATTCAGTTGCTGCATGTGACGGGGCAATATGGTGGATTCCTGCATGAAGATCCGCAGCAACACTTGCAGAACTTTCTGGAGATCAGTGATACTTATACACCGACAGGTGTGCCTACTGATTATGTGCGAATGACTTTGTTCCCATTTTCATTGATTGGGACAGCAAGGAAGTGGTTAAAGGCTGAAAAGCCTGGGTCTATCACTACTTGGGAGGATTTAGCTAAGAAATTCTTGGCTAAGTTTTATCCGTCGGCTAAGACGGCCAGGTTGAGGAGTGCCATTTTGTCCTTCAGGCAGTTTGAAGGCGAATCATTATATGCAGCCTGGGAGAGATTTAAAGCGTTATTGAGAGATTGTCCTCACCACAATCAAACTAATGAGGTTATTGCACACACTTTTGTTGAGGGATTGAACCAACATACTAAGATTGTGGTTGATGCTGCTGCTGGAGGCCAAGTGCTGGCCTTAAATTTTGAACAGATCTATGACTTACTTGATAAGTTTTCACAGAGCAATCCTGATTGGCAAGGTGATGGCAGAGCTAATATACTTAGTGAGGGGGCTAGCAGAGCGGCTACACAGAAAGCTGCTGGGGTACTTCAACTTGATGGAATCACAGAGTTGCGAGCGAAGATGGATGCAATTTCCAATCAAATCAGCAAGCTGGCTCTCCAAGCAAAGCCACAACCAGCTCCAGTGCAGCAAGTTCAGGCCTTTTGTGAGGTATGTGGTGAGGATCATAGCACTGAGGTTTGTCCCTCTAACCCAGAATCAGTGTATTATGTGGGTAATCAGAACAGATCACAGGGCCAAAATCGAAATCAGTATGGTAATAATTATAACACGGGTTGGCGTAATCACCCAAATTTTTCTTGGAGAGATACCCGTGAGCAGTTTCAGGGTAATGAGAGAGCCCAATTTACTCAAAACAATGCACCACAGCAGGGATCACAGTCTCAGGCTCAGCCACAGCAGTCTAATACTATGGAGGATATGCTCAAGAAAATTCTTGCAGGGCAGCAAAAGCTCATTGATGAGTCAGCATCTCAGGCACAAACAATAAAAGATTTGAGCAATGCACAGAAAGATCTTGAAAGGCAATTGGGGCAGCTTGCTGGAGCACAAAATAATAGACCTCGGGGTGCTTTACCGAGTGATACAGAGAAGAATCCTAGAGAATTTGTGCAAGCAGTGACTTTGAGGAATGGAAGAGCACTGGAGGAAGTTCCCCCAAAGCCAAAGAAACCTGTTGGTGAGTTAGAGCCAAATGTTGATAGGGAGGTGGAAAAAGAAGCAGAAAAGGTAACCGAAAAGCAGCCCGAGTCTGCTATTGTGAGACCACCACCACCTTTCCCGCAGAGACTTCAGAAGCAGAAAGTTGATGCAGCATGCAAGAAATTTTTGGAGATATTGAGTCAAATTCAGGTAAATATTCCTTTGGTGGAGCTTTTGCGGGATGTGCCCAAATATGCTAAATACATCAAGGATATTGTTGCTAACAAGAGAAGATTGACTGAGTTTGAGACAGTTGCACTTATTGAGGAGTGCAGTTCCAGAGTTAGAAGCAAGCTTCCGCAGAAATTGAAGGACCCGGGCAGTTTTACCATCCCTTTGAAAATTGGGGAACATGAGGTTGGTCGTGCTTTATGTGATTTGGGTGCTAGTGTGAATTTGATGCCTTCTTCAGTTTTTAGGAAGCTAGGCCTGGGTGAGCCACGACCCACTACTGTGACTCTGCAGCTTGCTGATAGATCTTTGACATGCCCTGAGGGGATTATTGAGGATGTGCTTGTACAAGTGGGTCAATTCATATTACCCGTTGATTTTATTATTCTTGATTATGAAGCTGATCCTGAGGTTCCTCTCATCTTGGGAAGAGGATTTTTGGCTACTGCTGATGCTGTTATTAGAGTCAGAGCTGGCAAGATGATCATGAAGGTAAATGGGGAAGAAGCTGTGTTTAATGTGTTCAGAGCTACCCAGCTTCCTTCTCATTATGAAGAGTTGTCCATGGTAAAGGTAATAGATGATGAGTTGACTGCTGATGAGAGGTCTTTCTTGGCTTCTAATGTTGATTCTTTGGAAAGGGCACTCTTATGTGATGATGATGATATCCTGAAGGATGAAGATACTGAAGAATTTGTGGAGGTTCTTAATATGCAGAGTAGATTCATCCCAGGGTGGAAGAAATTTGAGGAGCTTGATAGACCGTTGACCTTAGCTCCTGCTAAACCGTCTATTGAGAAAGCTCCTAATCTTGAGCTCAAACCTTTACCCGCACATTTACGTTATGCTTATTTGGGTGAAGGTAATACTTTGCCCGTGATCCTTTCTTCTTTGTTGTCTGATGTGCAGGTTGAGAAGGTGTTGCGGGTATTGCGAGAGCGCAAGAGAGCTATTGGCTGGACTATTGCTGATATTAGAGGGATTAGTCCTTCCTTCTGCATGCATAAAATTCTCTTGGAAGAAGATCATAAGCCATCCATAGAGCAGCAAAGGAGGCTAAATCCAATCATGAAGGAGGTGGTGAAGAAAGAAGTCATCAAGTGGCTGGATGCTGGTATTATTTTTCCTATCTCTGACAGCAAGTGGGTGAGTCCGGTGCAGTGTGTTCCTAAGAAAGGGGGCATGACAGTGGTGAAGAATGAGAACAATGAGTTGATTCCTACAAGAACTGTTACAGGGTGGCGAATTTGCATTGATTATAGGAAGCTGAACAAGGCCATCAGGAAAGATCACTTCCCACTCCCTTTTATTGATCAGATGTTGGATAGACTAGCAGGCCATGAGTATTATTGTTTCTTGGATGGTTATTCGGGCTACAATCAAATTGTGATAGCCCCTGAAGACCAAGAGAAGACCACTTTTACTTGTCCATATGGCACCTATGCATTTAGGAGGATGCCATTTGGGTTGTGTAATGCCCCAGGGACTTTTCAGCGGTGCATGATGGCTATTTTCACTGACATGGTGGAAAAATTTGTGGAGGTGTTTATGGATGATTTCTCAGTGGTTGGTGACTCTTTTGATGAATGCTTGAAGAACCTTGATGCTGTGCTGAGCCGTTGTGAAGAAACAAATCTGGTGCTGAATTGGGAAAAATGTCACTTTATGGTTCAAGAAGGCATAGTACTTGGGCACAAGGTGTCAAAGCAAGGGATTGAGGTTGACAAGGCAAAGATAGAGGCTATTGAGAAATTACCACCACCTATCTCTGTTAAGGGGGTGCGTAGTTTCTTGGGACATGCAGGGTTCTATAGACGGTTCATAAAGGACTTCTCCAAAATTTCCACTCCCTTGTGCAAATTGTTGGAGAAGGATGTGAAATTTGTGTTTGATGATGCTTGTATTAAGGCGTTTGAAGAGTTGAAGAACAGGTTGGTGACCGCACCAATCATCATTGCTCCTGACTGGTCTTTGCCATTTGAGTTGATGTGTGATGCGAGTGATAATGCTATTGGGGCTGTTCTAGGCCAAAGAATAGGAAGAATTTTTCACTCTATCTATTATGCAAGCAAGACGCTTGATGCAGCCCAGTCCAATTATACTACCACTGAGAAGGAGTTGCTAGCCGTGGTTTATGCTTTTGATAAATTCAGATCTTATTTGGTTGGCACTCGTGTTGTTGTCTACACTGATCATGCCGCAATCCGGTATTTGTTTGAAAAGAAGGACTCCAAGCCGAGACTTATTCGTTGGGTTCTCCTATTGCAAGAGTTTGATGTTGAAATTCGAGATCGCAAGGGGACTGAGAATCAAGTAGCTGATCATTTGTCAAGGCTGGAGAATAGAGATCATGTAGATGAGGGGCCTGAGATTAAAGAGGTATTTCCTGATGAGCAACTTTTTGCTCTAGAAGAAGCTGAAACACCATGGTATGCTGACATGGTAAATTTTCTTGTGAGTGATGTGTATCCCCCTGGGGCAACTGCTGAGCAAAAGCGTAAACTCCTTCATGAGAGCAGATTTTATGTGTGGGATGAGCCCTATTTGTACAAGATAGGTGCTGATCAACTAGCTAGGAGATGTGTTCCAAGGGAAGAAGTAGAGCCGATTCTACAGAGCTGCCATTCCTCTCCTTATGGTGGCCACCTTGGTGGAGATCGAACAGCTGCAAAGGTACTGCAATCTGGTTTCTTTTGGCCTACTTTATTTAAAGATGCTCATGCATTAGTGAAGCAATGTGATCGTTGCCAAAGAACGGGTACCATTACTAGGCGTCACGAGATGCCTTTGAACAATATTTTGGAGATTGAGCTGTTTGATTGTTGGGGTATTGATTTTATGGGTCCATTCCCACCTTCTATGGGCAATAAATATATCCTTGTAGCAGTTGATTATGTATCTAAATGGGTAGAGGCCATTGCACTTCCTACAAATGATGCGAGTGTGGTGGTGAAGTTCGTGAAGAAGAATATTTTCACTCGTTTTGGGACACCGCGGGCTATCATTAGTGATGAAGGTACGCATTTCTGTAACCGGTTGTTCAATAAATTATTGGCCAAGTATGGGGTTCGCCACAAGGTGGCTACTGCTTATCATCCCCAAACTAGTGGCCAAGTGGAAGTGTCTAACAGAGAGATCAAGCAAATCCTTGAGAAGACCGTGAATGCCTCGAGGAAGGATTGGGCTATGAAGTTAGATGATGCTCTCTGGGCCTATCGAACTGCATTCAAAACGCCTATTGGAACCTCTCCATATAGGCTTGTTTATGGGAAGGCTTGTCACTTACCGGTTGAATTAGAGCATAAGGCGTATTGGGCTATTCAAAAGCTCAACTTTGATATGGCCTTAGCGGGTGAGAAGAGGATGCTCCAGTTGCATGAACTTGAAGAGTTCCGTTTCCATGCGTATGAAAATGCGAAATTATATAAGGAACAGACAAAGAAGTGGCATGATAAGCACATTGAGCATCGCTCTTTTGAGCCCGGGCAGCGTGTATTGTTGTTCAACTCGAGGTTGAAATTGTTTCCGGGCAAGTTAAAGTCGAGATGGTCGGGGCCTTTTGAAGTTGTTCGGGTTACCGCACATGGAGCGGTTGCATTGAGAGCCCCGGGTTCTGAAAGCACATTTTTGGTTAATGGTCAACGGGTGAAACACTATTGGGGAGGTACGGTGAATCACCGCACTTCAATCACTTTGAGGGACCCTTGATTTATACCCGTCGTGCCACGACGTTAAATAAGGCGCTTCTCGGGAGGCAACCCGAGTTTGTACTGTAATAGTTTAGTTTTCTTTTGTTTTTATAGTGTCACGTTTTTGTTGTTTTTGTGTGTCGTTTTTGCAGGAATCGGGTGAGCTAAATAAGGTGAAATGAATGCATTGAGGGGGATGGGACATCTCGAGACATGTCCCACGCTTGGTTTGTACTTGGAATCAAAATTCGGTGCGAAAAAACGTTCTTGGGCGCGTTCGGGAGTGCCCCGCGCCTCCCAAAGCGCGAGAAAAAGTGAAACAAAGAAGCTAGGCGCGGTTGGGAGCGCCCCGCGCCTCCCACCGCGCCATGCTAAGCAGAAACTCAAAATCCTTGTCCGCGATGGGCCTGCGGCGCGGAACCAAACGCGCCATGCTAGGCAGAAACTTCAAAATCTTGGCCGCGATGGGCTTGCGGCGCGGAGGCAAACGCGGAGGGCAATTGTTTTGGTTAGAAAAACGGGTCAACGGGTTTGACCTGAAATTCTTTAATCCCCCATGCCCTATACCCCGATTCCTAACATCCCTTCTCCCTTATTCTCACTACAAACACTCTCTACACACACACACTAATTCACTTGCAACACTTGAACTCATCCCAAATCTTGTGCAATCACTTCTAACACCATCAAGTAAGTACATTACTACTCTTCCTTCTCAATAACATGTAAGTTGTCTTCAGAATTGCTCATGGGTGATTCTCTTAACTAGTTACAAGCTTCTTCATAAAAATTCAATCTTGATATGCTTAAGTGTCTATGATGTTTAGTATAGACCTTGTGACTTGTAAAAAGAGATCTCCCAACACATTGGGAGGGTTGGCACATTACAAAATCAATTGAAATTGCTAGTTCAAAGTTGTGCACACTAGGTGTTTGTGAAAAAGCCTCAAAGATGAAATATCAATGACATTGTGAATTCTTGAGTAGCAATGCATTCCTTAGGCTTACAATGAACATTAGGTGTTGCATACACACTAGATTTGATCATGAGGCACCCACACTAGCTTGATTTTTAAAAAATTCAAAACGTGGCATATTTTGCCAAGGCTAGTTTTGTTCAAGTGTGGGGTGCTCGTGCCATTGAAACAAGTGATTGCCCCATAGAGTGTGTGCTAAGTGTGGGGTGGTACCCTTGAGCTTGAATTGTTTTTGGTGCATAGCTATACATCTAACATTGATGTTTGTGTTTGTGTAGGTACCATGGTAGCCACATCTCAAAAGGCGAGTTCTTCATCTACTGCGAGCCCGAGGAGAGAACCTCAAACCGAGCCGTCCTCCTCAAAGCAAAAGGGTAAGGCACCGGCCAAGCCCAAGGCAAAAGCAAAGGCTAAGGCCAAGATTCCAAAGGACGCGGTGCCGATACCACGTCCCGGAGGCAAGACTCGGTATGGCCTCCCTTTCGTGAAGAAGGGAGATTGCCAAACATGGTATAAAAATGTGAGGCTTGCGGGGTATATCCCCGAGCAAGCCATTGATAAACGGCCGGTGCTACAAAAGTTTAGAGATGTGGCCGAGAAGATCATTGCCCTCAAATGGGACTCCGTGTTTGAGAGTCCGGGGCACGCCAACTTGGACATGGTCCAAGAACTTTATGCTAACTGGGAGCCCGATGAGGTGTGGAGGGATGATAACATGGTGACGGTTAGGGGAGTGAAGGTGAAGTTAGATCCAACGGCATTGAATGCCTTCTTGGGGGTAGCGGACCCCGATTATGAGGAGTTGAGAAATTACATCAAGAAACCGGATTACACGGCCTTGCGGGAGACCTTGTGTGGTGAGGGCTCCACGCATAAGTGGGGGCGAGGAGCGGCTGGGCGACATTCGTTTATGCACTTCTCCCAGTTTATCAAGCCGGCGCGTGTATGGATGCGGTTTATAAATGCACGGATTCTTCCATGTTCCCATTATTCCGAGGTCACTAAGACTCGGGCGTGCATGGTGTATTTTTTCATGACCGGGAGGCCGGTGAACATTGGGTACTACATGTTGAAAATGATGAAACAAGAGAGGTATGAAAAATCATGTAGTCGGTTGTATTTTGGGAACCTCTTGACCCGGTATTTAGAGAAGGCGGGCGTCCCCGCAGATGAGGTCGGGGATCGCATTGTCCTTGATTTTGGGAGGCCTTTTGACATTGCCTCGGTCAAGGGGGTGATCACCACAGCACCGGTGAAGCTGACGGCGGATGATTTGCGGGAGACAAGTGCCAACTTGGCCGCGCGTCAGTATTTGATGATAGAGGCTATGGCCCGTCAGTCGGGCGTTGATATGACGATTATTGACCGCAAGGTCCCGTTGACGGAGACCTCGAAGGTCCTGCTGGGCGAGGTTGAGGCTGGATGGGTGGATCCGCGGGAGGATGAGAACACTGATTCCGATATTGTGGCCAATGATCCAGATAGTGAGTATGAGACTGATCATGAGGCGGAGGCCTAGGTCCACACTCCCGTGCACCATCCAGCTTTCAGGGCAGTTTTTCTTGTACTCTTCCTTTTGCACTTACTTCTTTGTCGCACTGGGACATTGCTTAGTTTAAGTGTGGGGTGGGGTACTGCCCTTTATCTAGTTTTTATTTTGAGGTTTAGGATGCATGTACCTTAGGTCTTTTTATTTTGTCACTTGACTTTGTTTTGATTTATTTCTTGCTTTACTATATGCAAAAATGAAAAAAAAAATTAGAAAACCAATGAAAAATTCCAAAAAGATTTTCCTTTTAGTTTTATTAGTGGTACATGTCATCCGCCCCGTGGTTTTTCTTATGGCCGCGGTTCTTTTCCACGGGGTGACCTTTGAACCGGGTAGTTTTTCATTTTTAGGATTAAGATAGTTAGTTTTAGATGACCCTAGGCTAAGGAAAAAGGTAGAATGCTAGGTGCCTTTGATTTGTTTGATACCGGTGGACTTGGACTTGATTGCATGTGCTATTTGTGGTGTCCTGGGTTTTAATTTGATGCATGCTTAGAAAAAAGGAAAAATTGGAACAACCCCCTTGAGATGCTTGAGTCCGCTTGCTTGACTTGATTGCTAACTTTTGTGCATGAGTGCTTAAATGTCCACAAGTTGCATTCTAAAAGCTTGGTTGAGAGTTGTTGATGGAGCCTTTTTGTGTGGATTGCGTGCAATGTGTGTTGTGAGGCATGTTCTTATTTGCTCCATGTTGCATATTAATGTCTAGAACTTGCCCTGTGTGTGTGCAAAGCGAAATCCTAGGTTTGCTCTAGTCGGGAGATGATACAAGGCCTTCTTTTACTTGCCTACCCTTACATATATACCTTGAAAAAATTGTTGTTGTGATTTGAATTGACCCTTTTTGATTGGCACCCACACCCCGAGCCTACCCATTTGTTCTTAATTGACTCTTTTGGCCCTTACTCCTTAAGCACTTTATTGACATTGTGTAGATGATTGGAGTTGTGGTTGGATGTTGGGAGACTTTTGAGTGGAGCTAATAAAAGGGAAATACTTATGAAAATTGTGAAGTAGTGGAAAACATTGGCAAGGATGGAAGTTAATGAAATTGAAAAAAATGAAATGATAAGAAAAGAAAAAAATAGCAAAGTTGAAAAAAATTGTGGAAAAGAAAAGAAAAAAAAAGAGAAAGATATCCCGTCCTTGCTAGTGTGTGATTGAAAAGAAAATATGCTACTTATTGAGAAGGTATGTGTGATACTTGTGATTGGGTGGTTTGATGAGAATTGTGTTTGAAATTAATTGTGATGTATTAAAGTGCTTAGGGAGGTAGTCACTATTACCATATGTATCCTACCCGCACCTTAGCCTACATTACAACCTTTTTAAAGTCCTAGTTAATCCCGATTGGAGTGAGCTTACATTAGTGGAGTCCTACACTACGGGCAAGCCTATGGTACGTTGTGTGTGACATGTGAGCCTTTCATGAGAGTGAGAGAATTCATTTGTTATTGCCCCGTTCTATTCATGATATTTGTTTTTGTGTGTGATCTATGGGGGGCACTCTCTTTCATATTGGTGAGGGCACGCGGTTTGCATGAATTCGGTGAAGTTGATGGCTTTTGATTGAGTAGATAGGTGTAATTTTGTGGGAGCATGGTTGCATTGAGTTGAGTTTGTGCATTTGAGCTATTTTGGGGTGGTTGTTCTCATTATTTTTGAGTTTGGTAAATTGTTGGCATGTTGTGGATCCATGGTAGTCATGTGCGCATTGGTTCAATGGTCGGTATCAACCATAGTCATAGGCAGACCTGTTTTACCTAGGTTGGGGAGTTAGTTTTGACTTGCTCGAGGGCGAGCAAAGGTTCAAGTGTGGGGTGGTGATGTTCGGCATTTTATGCCTACTTTTCCTTAATATTTCCGCACATTGGAGCTTGTTTTGCACTTGTTTGGTGGCTTGTGAATATGGTTTTATGCTGATGTTGTGTTGTTCGTGTGTAGGTCGTTACGCGATATATTTGGAGCGTTTCGAAGCTTGATTGAGCATGAATTGATTGGATGATGATTGAAGGATTGGATCGAGCACACAAAGGCACGACACGAGCCTAGTTTGGAGCGGAAAAGAGCAATTTTTGGCCTAGCGCTGCAGCCTCCACGCCGCGCCATCCATAGCGCGAGGAGGTCTGCGCGTTTCAAGGCGCGTCGCAGGCTTAAGGCACGAAGCCTGGAGGCGTGTTCTGGTCATTTGCACGCTTTTCGGGGCGCGGGGCGCCCGTTATAGCGCCCCTTATACGCGATTTTACTTCCTATTCCTTCTAGTTTTGGGTTTAACTTATTAACAAGGGTTTGGAAACAATATAAATAGTTTATTACTTAGTTTTTGAAAGGAGTTCTTGACTTTGGAGCAATATTGAGAGCTACACACTTCATTGAACAAGGGTTATTCCCAAATCTTTCATCTATTACATCAATTATTTCATTATTACACCAAATCTTTGCCTTGTGATTATGAATATGTGTGGCTAATTTCCTAACGTTCTGGGGTTAGAGTTTACATGAAAGTTGATTGTTGAAGATTGAATTCCATTGATTGAATCCCATAACGGGTTACTTATTCTTCCTTGATTTAACTTGTATAATTGTTAGAGCTCGATAGTTATACATCATCTATGGTTTTTGGGTTGAACTCGAAAGAGAGAACCTAATTACGTAATAAGGAAGAATAGAACTAGTTTGTGAACCCGGGCATCGGGGAATCAATTCGCGGGTAGGATAGACATATACTTGCTTGCCTAGTTTAACTAATTACAGGATCGTTAATGCGTGCATGTGATTTAACCCGTAGACATACAGGGATTAGAGTAGCTTGCATAGATTGTGAAGAACTGAAAGGTTTTCATAATTACAATTAACCTGTCAGTTAGTAACCCGGGATTTAAGAAGTGAAATCAATTGAATACATCAACTGGATTGTTCGTAATTCTAACCCTGGATCGCTCCCTTGATACTGTTAACAACCAAAGTTTTGCCCCATTGCTTGATTACATTCCAGCACTTTAATTACTGCACTTTAGTATAAAAACTCTTACACTCATTGGAAAAAGACCCCTGGATAGTTTGTTCAGGAATTGTTTATTAAGCACTAGTCTGCATAGTCCTCGTGGGAACGATACTCGACTTTGTCACTTTATTACTTGGCGACCGCGTATACTTGCGTGTGCGTTTGGGAGCAACATATCACTCAAAAGATATCACTCAATTTTCTTTCCACTCGTGTATACACTCAAGGTCGTTGGCTTTTGTGACCACACTCTATTGTTCTCACCACTAAAGACTTTTTCCACTCAAGATCTTCTTGTTTTCTTAGTAACCACAATGGCAAGATCAACAACTAGTACACCCAAGTAATGGTTCGGAATGGAGTTTATGTGACTCGATGTACGGAAGCTATTTAAATGCGCACTTGAAGCAAGCAAGTTCTACGACTTTAAGTAAAGACTTGAAGACACACAACACCCTAAAAGCTCAAAGATTAGTGTTAATACTGTAGGACAAATACCCTAGAAATACTAACCAAGAAGTTCGGAAACAAACGGAACACGAAAACACACGAAACGAAGCAAAATCAACCAACCAGTGAACTGGGCGGCTCGCCTGGGTGGGTCGGCGGTCCGCCTAGGTGCTGGACCAGTAGATAATCTGGGCAGTCCGCCTAGAGGGTGGGCGGTCTGCCTGGGTCCTGCTCCCAGCTTCTCCAAAAACGGGTTTTTGATGGTTTTTCACCCAAAATCTCAACGTTTTCACCCCGTTTCTTCAAAATCAATGGTACCCAAAGTTGTATTTCACTAATCCCAACAAACCCCAATGATTTTTAAAATCAAACACCCAATAACAAAATCACAATCGAGATTCAAGCGGTTTAAACAAGGGTTTCAAGTTGGGTCTCAATTTTTTTGAACTTTTGATTCACAACTCCGAATCATCTAAAAATGGTACAAAATCAACGGGTAAATGATATAGAATAATCTCCGATATCAATCAATCAATGTGTCATCAAATTCAATCCATAATATGATTTTTTTGTATTTTTCACTTTTTCAATTTTTTTTGTTTTTTCTTCTTTCACAAGAATAATAACAACAAGAACATGAATCTAAAGATACGATGAACAAGGATCGAGGGTTTGTAGAAACAAATCCCGAGCCTTACTCTGATACCAAACTGATGCAGGGTAAAATGAGCGGAAGCAAAAAGGTAAACACGATAACCAAGAAATAAGGGTCGGGAAAGAACAGAAATAGAAGAAAGGATAATCTAATCAAACCATGATTTGAATATCCAGGAGAGAGAAAGAAACTTGAACCAATCACGGGATCACACTAGGTTGATCCGCCGTGGATTCCAAGTAAGAGATACATGAAGTCAAACTTCAATAAGAAGGACCAAGTCTCTTCTAAATTCTATTCTTCAATCTCAAAATCTAGCTCCTGAACTAAATAACCTAAGTGTAGTATTTATAGATGTTCTACACTTCTAATTAAAGACTAAAATAACCCTACAAGTTGGGTAAAGTAATAAAGACCACGTAGGGTCAAACTAGTAAATAGCACTAGGCTAAAATAGAAGTCTCGTCTTGGCTTGTACAGGAGGTAAGCGGAGCGCCTAGCTTGGGCGGAGCGCCTGGGAATTGTCACACTTTTGGGCAGTAGCAAGCTTGGGCGGAGCGCCCAGCCAGGGAGGCGGAGCACCTGAGTGTGCAGCCTAGTAGGCGGAGTGCCTGCCTTTGTAGGCAGAGCGCCTAGGCCTATAGCCGGCTCTTTGATCTTCAAAATGCTCCCAAACTCTTCCCCGATGCTCTTGACCTCTCGTCCTTTGCATCCACCAATCCCGACTCTTGATAGTAAGTGTCTTAGGCTCGATTTGCCTTGCATCAACCCACCACTGATCCCCCGCCCGCCACCCATCCCAAATTAAAGTTCAGCATTTATTTTGTACTTATTTTTCTGTTTGGCTATTAAAAACTAGAATATATATGAAAAATCCACTTGTATTCCGAAAAATATTTTTCATGAAAAATGTATTCGTTCATACTAAACACACATACACAATCAAGATTCATATAAACAATTCCAACTTAGATTATTAGAACTAAAATGTGGTAAAAGTTAACTCTCCCGTAAATATGATATTGTAGTGCTCTTTACTCAATGTTATATTGTACTCCTTTTATACACTAAAATATCACTAAGATCATTGTCAATCGGATTCGCTCTTTTTTAAATAATCTCATCAGTCCTGAGCAATGTAGCTTTATCCCTGGAAGACGTGTTGTGGATAACGCTATTATTGTTCAAGAAGTTGTGCTATATTTCAGAAAGAAAAACTATAAAACAAAGAAAATGATTGTTAAAATTGACCTCGAAAAAGCTTTTGACAGACTGGAATGGTCTTTTGTAAAACACTCCCTCCAAGTCCTAAATTTTCCTCCAAAGCTCGTATCCCTCATCATGTCTTGTGTCTCCACAGCCAATACTTCCATATTAGTGAATGGGAAACCTACTCCTTTCTTTAATCCTACACGAGGAATTAGGCAAGGAGACCCTATCTCACCCTATTTATTTATAATATGCATGGAATCCCTCACTAGACAAATTAATCACTCCACTGAAAACTCCCTTTGGAAACCCATCTCTATTTCTAGAGCAGGCCCTAAATTATCTCACCTACTATTCGCCGACGATTTAATTCTATTTGGTGAAGCAACTGAACACACTGCCGCCGCCATGATTGATGTTCTCAATGAATTTGGTTCCTTATCGGGCCAAAAAGTTAATTTTGCTAAATCACGTATTGTCTTCTCCCAAAATGTAACAAACCAAGCAAAAGACGATATATCATCAATGTTTAGCATTCGATCTGCCAACTCCATTGGAAAATACTTAGGCTTTCCAATCACCAATGCAAAGCCAAAAATTCGCGACTATCAATATCTTTTGGATCGCATGAATAATCGGCTTCAAGGTTGGAAAACGAATTTATTATCCTTGAAGGGGTAGAACAATTCTCACAAAATCGGTGCTAGCATCAATTCCAACCTATGCTATGCAAATTAATT
Source organism: Petunia x hybrida (assembly GCA_037355625.1). Classification (NCBI taxonomy): domain Eukaryota; kingdom Viridiplantae; phylum Streptophyta; class Magnoliopsida; order Solanales; family Solanaceae; genus Petunia; species Petunia x hybrida. The sequence goes on from JBBBVM010000303.1 coordinate 244,537, forward strand.
GTCTTCCTGTGACCATCACCAACAATATTGATCGAATTTCTCGAGACTTCATTTGGGGATCTACCAAAACTAAAAGGAAAATTCACCTAGTCAATTGGGAAACCGTCACCCTACCTAAGTGTAAAGGTGGCTTGGGTATTTCTAAGGCTAGAAATAAAAATATTTCTCTTATTACTTCATTAGCTTGGAGACTTAAAAAAATCCCATCAACTCTATGGGCTACCATCCTTCACAATAAATACAAGCATCAGTGTATAA